>VZSV01000015.1:6717590-6761895 GCA_013398735.1 Nothocercus julius
ATCAAGACTCATACTAACAATAAGAGCTAGGAGAGAGCAAATTCAATTTATTTGCATAGGTAGCTATAAAGAAATTTGCTTTAAAATCAAATTCAGTGTATTAAGAGGAATCCATAGTCCCCTAGTTAGGAAGCTGCCTTTACGGCTAAGGAACCACTGCAGCATCTTTGTAGCTGTATTTGCCATGAAAAAAATATATGATTTAGCTCTTCCACTATCAGAATATATTGAAAAATAATTTAAACTGTCTTCCAGACTTATCTACACTGTATATATGACATTGTCGTTAGCAGGAAGGCTCTGGGGACAGCAAAGAAATGAGAGAACTGAAAGAGCTTCTCCCAAAGAGTCAGCAATAAGGATATTGCTTCTGTTGCTTTTTGAACAAATGCCAGAGAATCATTATTCATAGAGGACAGTATATGAGTATGTTTAGGGTCCCTTGCCAGTGTATATGGTGGGCAAAGAATGAGATCAGATCTGTGGGGTTCATCCACCAATGTCAAACTACTCCACCAATTTACACCACTCTGGTGTCTGAACCCTGTTCAAGGAGGAAGGAAATGAGGGGTTTTTGCCAAATGCTCCCTGAGCGTGGGGCTGCAGTGGCCGAGGCCGTCGCTGCCCCTGCCGTGGGCAGTTTTCCAGCCCAGAGACTGAGCTGGTGGGTGCTGCAGCCACTAACTGAAGCACTAACAGAGTGACTGATTCCTAACTGATCCCTTCTCAGTTAGGGATCAACCTGCGGCCACAAGAAGCTTGAATCCTTCTTCCAGCACCTTGTACCACAGTGCTGCGGCTAAGAAACTACATATAACCTCTTTTCAAAGAAACCACCTATATATAGCCTCTTTCTAAGAAACAACAGGTTAACTTTCAAGTGCCAACAATTCAAACGTCAGACACTCTCTCTTTTTCACCAGGGTCTGCATTTGTGTAGCATTTCCAGAAGATGCATTATGCTCAATGCTCCCTGTCCTTTTAGCAGCTTTCTAGTGAGCATTTCAAAATGTTCAGTAGGGTGAAAATAATGATTGTCACACACCACGGGAACTAGGAGCTTACTAGTCAACCTCAGTCCAAAAGCATCCTGCAAGATAATGCTGCCAGACATAATTTCCAAAATTATCGTTACAGCAGTTTATACTCTTTCAGCTGTAAAGTAATTGGAAGACACTGAGATGATTTTCCTACTGTTTACTTTTTTTTTTTTTTAAGGAAAATAAAAGCAAAAATCCTTTCTTATCAAAAACCCATGTGTAGAGTCTTTTAATTTCAGATTACTTATAGAGTGGGTTCTTAGTGAGTCATAGGGGACTTTTGCCAGAAACCAAAAAAGTCTCTTGGAAGTCAGGAGTACAGTATTATGTGCGTGAAAATCAGGCGGCTACATGAAATAGCCAAGAATCACATGCAAAAAATACACAATTGGCATCAGTTCTGATTGCCAACCACAAAAGAGCAATACACAGCTCCTCCTCTTACTACTTTTTTAAAAGACATTCTTAAAGTCATAGGAAAGTGACTGTTTCTACTGAGTGTTGGCCTTTAGAGAATGTAACTGTGTGTGTCACTCCAGTACAAAAATAAGCATTATTTGGGGATATTAGCATTTCTTCCTTTTTCAGCCAAACTCCTTCTTAAAACATGACACCCACAGGAAGAAACTGAGTTGCAATCTGTGCATTTCATTTATTCATTTACCTGTGGTATGCAAGCTCTGCTCTGCTTTTTTATTTTTTTTGCCAGTGCCAAGGTCAGCTAAATAATGAAATCTTTCAAAACAAGTAGTAAATGATTCAGACTGCATTTCTCTTACCATGAAGCGTCTCTGACCTGCCAGGCCAGGGGGCATTAGCAGGTAGGCTGCTCTGGGCTGCTGTTTTTCAGTGACTCCAGGGTGAGCAAGGAGCGGTACCCGCTCCCTCGGGTGGCAGGATGAGGAGGAGCGAGCACCGTGCGCGGCACACGATGCCCTAAATTTAGAAAGGTTATATTCTCAGGTGGGTGTCTGCAAGGCTTGGCAGAAGCCGGCGGCATCTGGTACAAACCTGAGTCCCCTTTTAAAGGAAAGGAGCACTGTGAGAAGCCCCGCGTGTGAATTGCTGCAAGTTTGGTGCAAGGCTGCTGGGGAAGGCACGGCAGGGGGAGGCCTTTGCAGGACGGGTGGCACCAACAGGCTCAGGACACGGCTGCCTTGGGCACCGAGTCACACTCAGCTGATGCACCACGTGCTGTGGGGACACGGCAGGAGGCCCCAGGTCCCCAGCTGCCGTGTGGAGCCACCACGGCCCCAGAGCCAGACTGGCTCCAAGGCAGTGGGACACAGCAGCTCCCACCACTGTCCAGACAGACCGCTGAGAGCAACCCCTACTTTCCTATTGGATTTCCGGCCATTTTGGCACGCTTGCTATTGCCTGGATACGACTTCTTTTTCCGCAAGAACCACCACAGGAGGATAATGATAAATAATTGTTAACTGCTGCATTTGGTTACAGACCAAAAATATCGGAGAAAGAATTTTCATCTCTTAACTTAAAACAACAAAAGGCGTGGAACAAAATGCAGAGGCCAGCATTTGTATTTCTGCAACCAGACCCTGTTGTCAGGCTGTACTGCTGCTTCCCCCCTTCTCACCCCAGAGGAGGAGGAGACTATTTGTGGGAATGACCACAGTAAATGCAGTGAGTAACCTTACTACTGATACAGAGTTATTAACCCAACTGGTACAGTCTATCACTATAACTGATTATTTCAAGTCTGCCTTTACTGATTCTACAAGAAATGCCTGGTTTATCCCTATAAACTATATCATGCATCATGTACACTTCCTCACTACACCAAAGTTGTGGCTTTCAGTGATGGGTGGAGCCTTGAAGACTGAACAGTCTTGATAACCCATTCAAAACACTCCACTTTCCTTTAAAAACCTATAATATCTAATATTCCTGATATGGGGAAGGTGACCAGTTCTTGAAAAGGCACTCCTATTGAATGTTTGCTGCTTAGTTGAAAAATTTGGGAATTACAACATATTTGGCAGGAACATCTTTCTTCAATTTGTGATCAAAACTACTGTAGGTTGTAGGAGACACCTTAGAAAACCATGTTTATTCTTACAATAAGCTTAAAAGATGCTTTAAAGTTTACATAACTTCAACTGCCATCTTTATCTCCAATATTTATAACCAAATGTAAGCAGAAAATGCTACAGATACTGATCCCTTAAATAATTACTATCTGAACAGGAGAAAAAAAAAAGAAAAAAAAATCAAAACATTGCAAGACCGAGCCTAGAATTTGTTAAAATACAAGATGTTGTTAAAATGCAAGAAAGACTATTTCTATTACATGAAAAAGTATTTTAGTTTGTGCTAACAGTCAACTATATGCTTTCTAAATAAATAAAAAAATAAGCCTGCAGTTCTGCAGTTCTTAAGAAGTAACAATAAGATCCTTTATAGCTTTAAAGACTCTTTTTTTTTAAAAAAAAAAAAAAAAGGAAAGAAAAAGGAGCTGAAAATATATGCAACTTGAGAAAGGTTAAAATTATTTGGGCAGAATTTTAATTTCTGCAAAACAATGAAAGAACTAAAGGAGTATCTAAAAAGGCAGGCTTGACTGAAGGAAAGCAAACATTAAAACACTAATTACATAGATACCGGGAGTACTTCTGCCACCAGAAAATAAACAGAAAGAAAACTGTGCTTCTGCTGCAAACTCATTAGCAACTTGAATTTTCAAAGTCTACCAGTGTTTTTAAGGCCATTATTTCTGCAACGGAAATACTGATATTTACAATAAGGCCATGGAAAGCCAAAAATAAGATCTCTCAGATTCCAACCCACCTCTCATTCAGCACTTCTCTGAGCTTAATGGTTTCATTTTGCCTCGGACTGGTCACCTGTTTTATTTAACTTCAGCCATCAGCAACACCACCAACACTTCAGCCCTGCACTGTTCATATAGATACACCGCTTGCAAATGTGCTCAGAAACTGTGCTGGGAGCTTGTTAAAGTCCTGCCACAGGCATTTCTTTTTTTAAGCGCCTTTTTTTTTTCCCTCCTCAACATTTTCCCTCCTCAACTGCTGTCATGGGGTAAGAAAAATCTTATGTAATTTAAGATAATAATAGCTACGCTTGCTAAACATTGGACTGAGCATTTCTGCAGGACAGATGGAAAGTAACATGCAAAACCAGAGGAAATAGCAGGGTATGAAACTCTTAATAGTCATTAATTTGTCTCTTTGAAGACAGCTCCCTGAGTGACAGGCAAGTAACCAAAACGAAGGACATTAATTACCTTCATGCCATTTACTCCTGGTCCATCGGGAGCAGGGTGACGTGTCAAGGGCATCCCAAAGACGAGGCAAGTCACCTTAAACCATCATCTTTCTCATCTACCAGCAGCTTTATACAGTGTAGCATGAAAGAGGGTGCTTTCAAAAGGGATCATCTAAAACTGTAAGCCCTCCACGTTCTGGCTTCTAGTTGGATTTGGGACTTTGTTCAAATATTTGTGTTCTTGAAGTTCCAAGAACCATCTTATCTGTCCCTACAATCCATCAAGGGATTTTGGCATAGAAGAGCTTTTTAATTTTCTGAACAGAAAGAAAATATTTGACCATCAGGTTCTTTTTAAGGTGATAAATTCAGTCCCTGACTCACTGTTTAACTGTACCATATGTTGAAGTATTTATGTTTACCTCTACAATAATCTGACACTTTGCAGAAGGGGACTGCATACAGGATATTGCTGAAGTGGGTTGTTTCCTCTGACCTGCCTGAAATTCTGCAGAAAGCCGGTGCCCACATTAGTGCACTAATATAACTTCGAGTTCATATACTTCAGATTCCTGCTCATTGCACATGTTGTTTTAAAGGCCTCTAAGCTCTGTAGTTAACTGAAGCTTGTGCTGTGGCTAATAGAGGTAATATCTGTAATTGTCTTAGCCACAGAAAAAATCAACAGCTGTCCTAGGATTATCTACAGCATATACTTCGTTTGGAAGGGGAGTAGAGACAAATTAACTCAAGTTAATTAACGTCCTTGCACATTCTAGTATGGACATCCTAGAGATGCTTGTTCTGTGAAACAAACTGGGTGTCTTAATTGTGGTTCATTCTAGGCAAATCCATTAACTATTGTGTGCCTTCCCAAGAAGGCACGTTCATTAACACAAGTTAATTGCTATTCAATTACCTTGAGTTATAGTAGGTCCCTAAACACTTGTGCAGACAGACCCTCTAGAGATTTCATTTATTTTTAACACTAATTAAGTCGTACACTGTATTGTCGGCAACTGATTATATCTATCTTTAAAAATAACAACTTTGCACTAAAATTGTTTCCTATTGATTTTTTTTTTCAAATCTCCTTTATAGGTAATTGTAGTGACAATATTTCTTCTCTGCATTAATAATATTATGACTGCACTTGGCCAAAGATATTTCCTGCTATTATTTCTTCCATATAACTCCTTTTGTTAGATGGAAAGAACAGTGTATCTTTGACCTGATTTTTTGCAGAAAAAAAGAATATGAAATATATAAGACAGCAGAGTTTTTTTTTTTTTTTTTTTTTTTTTTTAAATGTAGGCTTCTTTCCTCTTTCTTTTCAAATATTTTCTCAGATTTTCCCACCAAAAAAATCTATATAAATATCAAAAATGTACCTTACTACTTAACACTTCTTTTGATTTTTCAGTTCCCACTAACTGAAAAACATAATGGACAAAGATTTTCTTTTCACAAACTACTGCAATTTTGATAAACAGTATGTAGCAATAATTAACAAATTTGTGAGACATTCATCAAAGCAAGAAACTAGAGTTTTTTAATAGGAAAGCACAGGAGAGAATGAGTAATACACTGACATCTCTCTTCATTATTGAAATGTATTTAAAAGAATAAAAATGATCAATAAATTTACCATACAGTATTTAAAAAGAAGGCACAGAAGCTAAGGCAATGACCTTAAGGTGTAACTTCTTTTTAAAAAAAGGAAGAAATGCAAAATGAACTGCTTTTAATTTAACACCATGCCCCAATTAAAAGTAGAAAAAAAATGGCAAAGCTAAGACCAATATCAATAAATGTATTTAAAATAGGTGGATTTTGTTTCAATATATTTCTATTCAGTAAGTTCTCCTGAAACTAATGTAGTCCCTCTTGGGCACTCACATCAAATGCATAAAAACTGAGAAAATTAAGAACTCTCAATGCTGCTACATCCAACATGCCCTCAACAGTTTTTTCCCAATGTGGGAATGGGCGGAAGGAAACCCATCCCAGCAGTTCCCGTCTAACGATTGCCTCATGAAAAGCTCTTCTGGGGGAAAATTGATCTTGGTATGAATGAAGCAAACGTATACACTCATTTGCTCCTACGGATTTTTCCATGCATACTAGGAGAGAAGCTTTTCACACCTGTTAATAAGTCCTTGCTTAAAAACAGAGAGTGGTCGTTGGACGTGTATGTGTGTGGAAACTCACCTGACTGCTGGCAAAGCGGTTTGCAAGGCTCCTAATTATGGAGCTCGTCATTTGAAGAAAAAAAGCAACATACGATTCTTGGTGTCTGAGTTACTGGGAAATAGGCAGGGGTGGCATCATCACTTCTGGATGCACCTCCACATAGCAGTGACTGCCTCACAGGCAATAGCAACGCACGAAGTCAAAGAACCGAAAACAAGTGAAGGAATAGGATCTTCACCAAGGAAAGCATTAAAATGGATAGTTTCGATAGCAAGATATTTGAAGTAAAACAACAGAGGAAACACTAATGACATTTGTTTTGTTATTATTTTTGAAGATCAGTTGCTTTGCTAACATTCATTAAATCATGAAAAAATGAACTAGCTGGTAACACTCACTGCACACCATTGAAGCACCCAGTGGTGCACAGGCCTCGTCCTCACTCACCGCTACAGCAGAAAACCACGGGGAAGTGGGGCAGAGCTCCCAAACAATTCCAGCTTGGGGCATTCTGCACTGGAACAGTTGCACTGTTCTTTCAGTGCTACCACAACACTGTAAAGGGGAAACCCTGAGCATAGGGACCCACAGAGACATTTGTATGCCCAACTCCTTAAATTCCGTCTGACATTAAGGAGATTTAGACACTTAGGCAGGAGTTATGAACCTGCACGCATGAGGAAGTGCCACTATTTATTCCATCTCTTCAGCAGGGACATTGCTTTGCAGCAGGCACACAGTGCAGCTGCAAGGGGGAGAAGTCCTCGCCCGGAGGGCTGGGATAAGTGCTGGCTGCTGGCTAGACAGTGGCGTGCTTCATCCCTTGCCCCTGTGGATTTCCTGGCATCCTTGATCTCCCTCCTAGCTCACATGCCTTCTCTCCTCCCTTCCTCCTCCACGGTGCAGTAATGAATTCCAAACCCACAGCGTCAAGCCAAAAGGCCAAGCCAACAAGAGGCCACATCAGAGCTGTGCTGGGCTGCAGAGCGTATGGTTAGCACTGCTAAAGCAGCCAAAAAGCAACAGCGACTCACAATGAATTTTACACAAGACTCCCATCAGGATCAGTTTCACTGATCTTTAGTATCAGAATAATAGATCTGAAAAATTTCAAAGGCTTTAATAGCCCCCTGCGCAGCTCTGTGCTCCATGAAAACACCTTGGGAAGCAAGTACTGCATGACACGTTTCTCTTGAAAAATCTTCCCAATGTCTCTAATTCTCTGAGATGGAGGGGAGAAAAATCCCCTCTCCCACAGCACAAAATCCATGCTGAACACATCTTTCCTGTAATGTAAAAGGCCTTGCTGTGCAGCTCTGAGTGGGAAAACTTTCCATTGACTCCTCCCAACTGATGCCCTAGAGGGTCCTCCTAAAAATATGGGTTCAACTCTGACATGAAACCTATATAGATTGATCTCCAAAGTCCCAGGAGCTAGCGCCCAGGTTTATAAAATTACCTAAAATTACCTTCAACTAAAATTCAAGTTATCAGCTAATATTCATAGTATCACACTTGTGTTTCTTGTTTTTCAGTCTGAAAAGATTTCCAAAAATGACCACAGACTCGTTACTTCAAGTGCTGAAGTTGCACACAAGAAAAATGCACAGAATTTAAGTTTCTTAGAACGCACTAAAACTCATCCTCTGAAATCCAGGCCCTAATAAAATGGCTGACCTTGACCAAGCAAACGTAAAAAGACGACGTACCATAGTTCATTGGAAACCGCTATATATTTTACTGTATTAAGCAAGAACCCGCTTGGAATTCCACCAAACATTTCTCCAAACTGCCTCGCCCCTGTGTTTCAATTACATGGGTTTCATTGACACCTCATGATACAGCTGCATGATAATTTATTCATAAGTAGTTGAAAAAAAGAAGTACATTTCCAAATAAAGTCACGCATGCTGCTGATTCATTTAGCCCAAATTAAAAACCTTCATTTTCATCTCTCCCAAATTTAACTTTCAGCATTTTAATTGTTTCTTCCTTCATTGTTAGATCAGTATCAATCATCATCTTCAGCTACCAGAACTTGCGTCTTCCTGAAAATTATGTTAAATTTAGATGCTAATGAAAACTGTTGATGCTGTTTAACCACAGAAATGAAACCTCTATTACAAACCGTAAAAACTGTTAATTGTAACAAGAAACCTTAACTTCTACCTCTATCTCCTTTCCACCATCTGCTGCCCTACAAGACCCATCCCAGAAACCATGGATTAAAAAAACAAACAAACAATAAAAAGGATAATTGTTAACTTTGCTTCAAAACACAACAAACATTAGAGGATTTAAAATGGTCCCATTAACCATAACATTTACAATTATGTTATAAAACAAACTAATCCATGTATGCCAACACACACCTTCCTTCTCTCCAGCCACCTTCCCAAACAACCAACCAGACATTCTACAGAGAAATATATACAAATGGGGCCCAACCAATGATACTGAACATCCTCCCAGGGGGAATAAAACTATTAACTCCCAGCCTTTGTCACAAACACTATGAACGTACCTTACAACAGTAGTAAATGATATTTATTCCTCCATTTAAAGCACTGCACAGTTCAATAGATATATTAATACAGTTATGTTTAAATAATATTTCTCCTGGCCAATACCACAGAACTCAATATGTGAGATGCTGAAAGATCATCTACATCTGTCCTTTCCACTTGTTTTCTTATGGGCGACCATGCATCTTTGCATCTGAATGTGGACAGTGGGTTTCAGGATCATGGGCGTATTTGGAATACACCAAAAAGGCTCAGCTCTGCCAACAGACACTGCCATTCGCAGAGACCTTTCAGTCAGCTGGAAGCTACAATACTAAAAAGTAAATAAATAAATAGACTTTGCTTCCTGTATAACACCAAAATTTAAATTGTGCAAGAAACTCTACACTATTTTTTTAGTTTTTGAGGTTGAAAATCTTCATTTCTTGCTTCTTCCTGATCTGCCCCCAGAAAAACATTCAAAATATCGCCATTAGGATTATAGCACTAATAAAATTGTTCCATTTGTGACTCACACATCAATCATGTTCCAAGGAAGTCAGAGCAAAATCAGAAAAATAACCATGCTACGCTAGTGCTAAATAAAGTTCCATGAAGTAAAGAGATAATGGACCCATCTGAGCAATAACGTGGTAATGTGGGTTCTGCCATCTGGAAAACAGAATGAGCATCTAGTTCACTCTCTGCTTCTCTCAGTGAGTACTTGCTCCCCCAGCTAACACGCACAACTACAAACAGACCGTTTTGCTCTGTGACTCCCACACACAAAGGCACACATCTGTAATGTTTTTTCTTTTCTTTTTTTTTTTTTTTAAATATTCACAAATGATTTCTTTTATAATCCGGACAATTTAGTCAGCAGCTGTAACTGACCTCTTGACTGAGTTAATTCTCTCCTTCCCTTATCTTACACACCTTCTTTAATGAATACATGTTCCTTTGATGAAATTAACATTTTTGTCTATCTAATTAGCCTGAAAAACCTGTGCTGAACCAATCTAAAAGTGGCTTCATTACTGTTCATTGGTGCATGTTTGCTACCCATCACTGTCAACTCAACGGGCTAAGGACTAGAAGAACATTAACTCTGGCTTATTTGGCTTTCCACAGCAATCATCACACTTGGAGCAAGCAGACAATCCAGGCTTTGAATCGACCCGGTAGGGCAGTGACAGATGTTTTAATCATGTGGCTTCATTCATTAGTGCTCATTTGTCTGGCTGGTCAGGTTTGTGGTTCTGAGAGAGTTGAAACAAAAAATAATTAAACCTAACCAGCTTAATTACTATTTTACATTCAGCCCTCAGCTGGTACAGTTCACCAGTAATGACAAATTGAAAATATAAAGAAAAAACACTTTATTCAGACCAGTGAAGTAGTAAGTGCAGTCACCAGAAGATGCATCACTGCTTGTTTAGGAACATGAGTATAAGTCGCTTAATAGGCCCTTAATGTACATTAGTTAATCAAATCATACCAGAGCTGATGAATATATGTAATTGGGTAGGCAGCCACCACTAAAAAAAAAAGTTAAGTGAAGCCACCCTGAATTCAGTTTGCAAAGAAAATTAGAGAAAGCAATTTAATAACCTCTGCTAATGCTGAGACCCTTATTGATTATTACTTGCAGTGTGAAACCAGATTGTTCCTTTCATGATTGGCTTCTCAAATAAACAATGGCCATCCATCTCTAAAATAATAATTTTATATACTTTAGATTAAACTGGATTAAAAACAGTGAATGAGTGTCAACAGCTCAGTGAACACACTGGGATTGCTCATTGATTGATCATCAGGCATCACATCAGATTCCATCTAATGTGTAAAAAGGCTTCTGAAGTCAAACGGTTGCTGAAGAAGCACAGGCAAAAGCTACAGCATAAATTTGTACTGCGAGTTATTAACATCTGCACTGCAAATTAGACATGCAAGGCCTGGGAAAACCTGTGTCAGTGAAGCTGCTACAGAGTAATATTCATCACAAATTCTAAGGATCTTTTGGATTCTTGCTTTTACCTGCTTTGTTCTTTCAATACCAGAGACCCTAAAGTCTTGAATCATTAAATATCATTCTGCAATGATAAGACCTCTCCCTTTAACATCTTGTAGAAGTTACTCAAAATATTAAGAAATGTTCACATTATTCTACCTGTGACATTATAAGATCGCAAACCTGTAGCTGGATGCGAGAGAGAGCCTCTTAGCATTTTATTAAAGGTCCTTTTGCTTTTTTTGGAGTCACCATGGACTATTGTTTTTCCAAATCCCAGTTGTTGAATCAACACAAAGTAGAACTGAGATGAAAAGGTCACAGCTTCTTTCCCCGCCCGCCCCCCCCACCAAGACCTTTGCTGAATATACCCACACAGGATGCTCCCATGAGCAGGCAGAAGTCCATTGGGGACTGCCAGTTCACGCTACCAAAAGACAGCAGCAGAAAAGAGAGTCCAGAGTCCAGAAGCTTTGGAGAAAGAAGGTGTGAACTCAAAAAAAATATCAAGGTTTTCTTTGGAGAGAGGGCAACGTGAACACTTCTAGATGAAGAGAAAATGAGCTGTTTTGACAACAAGTCAAGAGGAAAGCAGGCACACTGGGGCTGACAGGGGATCCCAAGGACAAGGGAGGCCGACAGCCTCTCCTCGAGGCTCACGTGGCTGCTGCAGACAGGTGCTCTAGCCCAAGGTGAGAAAAACCTGGAGATGTACAAGCTTCATACCATGGTTTTACCTCAGACTATTTGTCCTCCTCTGTACTGAAGAAGCCCTTAATTTAGCAGCCCTTAATCACTTTTTTTTTTCTAAACAAATATTGATACATACACTTTATTCCATTCAAAGTTTTTTCATATCTTCTCCAATATATTTTTCCAAAATATTCGGTCAAGACCATCAAGGCTTTGTTTTTATTTTCAGGCTCTGCTGAACTAAGCATTTGACTCAGAGAAAATAACAGCTTTGAAAGAAAGGCACTGGGAAACTTAAACATAACAGATGCTTATTTGCAGACATTCGATTTAAATGAACTAAAAATCTCAATCTAAATCCTAACAACCATAAAAGTCAGCCAGCTAGAACAGAATAATAACCACTTATCGATATGGATGCACCAAAAAGATAACAGTTTCTGGATCATAATATTCACATTCACGCATATTCAAGGCACATTCACTCTGTGCCTTTCCTGCACTCTGAAATAACAACTGGCAAAACTGCATTTCATTTCTCAGTGCTGTTTGCTGACAGCCTACCATGGACGGTCTGGTTAGTTATAATCTGGTGATTTTCATCCAATATCAACAGCGAAACCCTTAGTATGGAATTAATATCCAAAGAAACTAATATATGAAATTTCTAGTGGTATAAACAGCCAAGAGAGCTACCTTTGTGATTTTCAAAAGAGCCCACCAAATCCCAGCTGACAACTTAAACCTTTTCTAAATCTTTCGAACTTTCAAATTACCCAATATTTTTTTTCCTTCTCTGTGTGATCAAAGTTACAGACACAAACATTCCTAAACTATGAAGCAGCCTGGATCTACATTTAACCTTTCTGTTTGTCCCTAGAAAGGTAACACCAAATATCCAAATACCACTGAAGTTTGAGAAAATTCAGTGACAATGTAGATCTGTAGGTTTATGACTACTGGAAACTATAACAATAGCACTATAAATCTACCCCAATGTAACAGCAGAGGATTTTGCTGGTCTCATTGGGAACTTGACCGAACACTTTTTGCATAGATAAGTTGACAGACTAGGAGGTGACTGGCTGAGGCTGACTATATATGTGGTCTATGTGTTTTGGGCAGCATTTTCAGCTGGTAATATACACCACATATATTTTGGGGGGCTAAAATTGTTCTCCAAAATTTGATGAAAGTATGTGGTAGCTTTAAAGAGATTTTATGCAAACCTCTCTAGACAAAAAAAATACATGTTGCTTCTCTTCTATCAAAATATTCATTGAAAGTGAGGAAGACACATGTATTTAATACCCCCTGACGTACATGTAGATTTTAAAACTGGAGAAAAGATGAGACTCTAGCATCAGTCATTATACAGAAAAAAAATATTTTTGTATAAGCAGCAGCTTATTCTAGTTAGTCATGCAACAGAAGAAAATAATTACATCACCATATATCGTGCAACGGGTTGTTCTGTCATGTTGCACGCAGCAAGGCAGGCGACAGGGAAAAGAGTTACTGAATGGACAAGAAAAAGAGAAAAAAAGGAGGGACAGCAACATGGAAAGGAAGCAGGGTTGACAAGGTGCAATTAAATGACATGCGAAACAACTGGGCAGGAAAACAGAAGATGACAAATGACTGTACGGTCATAGAAGTCAAGAAAAGTTATCAACATAAGATCAATATATGATCTTAGCTATCAATATGATCATGTTATCAATATAAGATAAGATGAGGCATAAGGGCAGAAGAAATGAATCATATAACGAAGGAAGAGTCATTAAAAAAAGGATGAGGACTCACTCCATGCAGTCTCCCCTTCGCCCCACACCGCAGCACGGAGGGACTGGTGCCGCATGAAGGGATTGATGCTGTCCACCTTCGGACAGCACCGAGCCCACGCAGCCCATGAGACACCAACCCGCGGCCGACGCTGCGTCTCCCCGCAAGGCGCTCCCGATCTACGGAGATTTTCCACAGGAAAAAAACGACGAGCTATGGAGAAAAGCAATGCAGCTGCCAAACGCTAGAGAGCTACCGAAACAAGTAGGAAGTTGCACAACTAGTGGCACTGAGCAGAGCTCCCAGATCACTACAACTGAGAAAGCAACTCGCTGCCAGACTCTTGGCCTTTATGTTGATAGCTGCCATTACTGCGGAAGAGTGTCCAAAGAGCAGAAGTATTTTAAATACCACCCAGAAAGCCTATACAAAAGGGCCAGCCCTACAGGAGTTTGCTTAGCTGCCCTTTTGGGAGATGCTACCAGAGGTGGATAAAGCTGCTCCATAAAACAGCAAGGGGCAAAAGAGGAAATGTGGTTATTTTCACTCGAACACGAGGAACAGAAGGTAAAAAGGTCAACAAATACTTTCAATATGAAAAGAGAACTTGTAGTTTAAATATTACATGTGCTAGTGTAAATACAATAATACCATCACATTTAACACAGCCTTTCTTCACACTCATGCTCCTTCTCATACTATGAAGTCAGCAGAAATACTCTGTGCCCTCTTCTCTCCAGTGGCCATTAGGAGAACACCCCTTAAAGGACGAGCAGAGCAATCCTGCTGGTGACACACACCGAGATGGGCTGGCCCCGATGCCCAAGATATTGGCAAACGAGGACCCAGCTGTGGCCACACATGGTGACAAAGCCAAGCGTCACATCTGCTGGCCGCAGTAGTTATAAGCCATAAACCCTGGCCCGTCAGCGCTATCTTCACACTCCCCCGCATGCTTTTTCCAAAGCTTTAAGATATATTTTCATAGCTGATAAGCAACCGAGCTTAAGGTCAACACAACTTCATGTGTGCTGTGGAGGTGCAATCAAAACATCTATTGGATATGTAATGTTGAAAAAGGACTTCAATATTATTTTGGCTGCTCTGTGTGCCCACAGAAATGGCAGGCATTTTTTCCATACCCTTAACCTCAGTGGATGGCTTCTGGAGTCAGAGTAGGAAAAGCAATATTTTGTTGCCACAGGGCAAAAACTTTCATTTCACACTTGCGTAATGTATGTGACCGTAACAAGGAAAGTTAGTGAAAAATGAGCTTTTAGAAGTGACTACAGTTAATGTTCCAAACTTTTTTTTAATATGGTATAAGTGAGTGGAGTTTTAGATCCCGAATATATTAAATAAGGGTAGCGAGGTCTTAAAGATGCAGTCAAAACCCTGAGGTCACAGCAAGAATATAGCTTGGAGTTTTAAATTAGATTCTTTTGGGGGTTTCTTATTCATGGCCTGCTTGAGGTGAATGGCTATATGGAAATAAAAATGAAAGCCTGACAGCTAACTTCGCAAAGGGCATCCAAGTCTTTTGCTGACATACTGACACAGGAAAGAACTGTATCTCATTTCGGCTGGAGAGTCCATTTAATCTTCCAAGACTCTATTAGAAATTACTTTTATTTTTTACCCTGTCCCAAAAAGCTTATTATCTTTATCAGGTAATTGATAGCTCTGACTATTCCTGTTCAGAAGGTGTAGTGAAAATTTTTTGAGAAAACCAGCATGGGTGCCTAAATGCTGGATGTTCACTCAGCTAAAAGAATGCTTGTGATCACTCGCACCGGGGGGTGACGGACACGGTGACCCCCCAGACACACCAAAGGGGACGCGCTCGGCAGCGCTTTGGGGCCGGCAGCCCTGCCTGTGTGCGGCTGCCCGGCGGAGGGCCTCCAAAGCTATAAATGCTCATTTCAACGCTCCAGATGTGTAAGCACGAGCAAATGCTACAGCTTTGCACACATTCCAAAAATTTTACATACAGCAAAAATTAATCCACGTCTCTGCTTACATGCTTAACACAACCTTTTATAGCATAAAATTTTGAGAACTTATTCAGTTCAGCTATAGGCATATTTAGTTAGAATAACAATTTTCCCAGGTTAAACGTTGTCTTCTGTCATAAGAAAGATTGCCTAAGTCACATAAAGAGCACAGAGTTGAACCTGAAGTTACAGCTTTTGCTTTTAAGCAGTCTTCTGAAGAAGTTTCCCATCCTTCCTTCCTAAAAATAAATAAATAAATAAAATATATCCTTTCACGGTTTTCATAAAGCAGTTTAGCGTATTTTACAATTACCATCTCCAAAGGCATGTTTAACTTCCCTCATTTATAAAGCTGCTGGATAATATTTACATGTTCCCATCTCACAAAGAGCTCCTCTGCTGAACTTTACTTTCCTAGAGATGCTACTTCTGAGTTCCCATACTTTCAAAAGTAAATATTTTTACTTTCTTTCTTTTCAGCACACCAGAGTCATTAATCCCTTTAGAATTAAGTGTATTCATCTCTCAGCATATAAAAGATCTCTTCTGCAGATTTACAGAGTATTTTCAACTCACTCTGAGTTGCAGAAATGATCAAAAGTTTGCAGAATGCCTTCAGGGCCTCTGCAACCTCACCCTCATTGCACTGCTAACCTGTTCAAGCCTCTCACTTTTGTCCTCTCCACTTCACCCAGACAGATCAGGCCATTTCTGTGACTAAGCATTCCTCACCATGATGACAGGTTGCATGTAATAAAATTGCATTTATTTTTGGAATCTGATAAATCATCCTTTTGCAATTCATGCAGGGGGATGAGCCAGTAAACATACTGACTATGAGTAAATAAGGACAGAGATCTGTATCCAAAAGTATACAATCCATTTTAACAGATCATAATAAAAGATGATGGAAGGTGAAAATAAAAGATATGACAAAAGTGAACATGCGCACAAGATGGCAAAGCTGTGTTTTCTTCTCCATTTTTTTTCCCTCAACCATTTCAGACTATATCAAAAAATGAGGACTAATTAACTGATATCTGACTTTTAACATCACAAGCTCATTGATCCTGGCAGAACTTCTTCTAACAGCTGCCAAAATCACAAATCAATTTGCAGAAGAAGCAATAATCAGTCAATGCTCTCTTTCTGATTCAATATTCACCACAATCAAATTCATCCATATTAGGTGTCCTCAAATAAAATGACGAGTGTTTATCAGCTTCACTTGCTCAGGTCTTCCCTCTACTTCAGGATGGCACCCAAAACATGTCAAGGAAAAGTCACTTAAATCTATGGCATCCTACCAACCAGTCACATACCCATTTATCTGCCCAAGAGGTTACACTTCCCTTTATTATCAAAGGAAGGTCCTTTTTTAGGGTTTCGCACAAGAACGTGTACATCTATACAAAAACACAGCTGTAATTAGAGCCTCAGCTCAGATGAGCAAAACTTGTCCCTTTCTGGGAAGTCCCAGGCCAAGATCCTAGAAACATGAAAACTCAGTTTCGTCCATAAGTGTGGCTGTGCAATCGACAGACCCTACATAACACTGCCCACAGACGAATTTTACTTTCTTTCGTAGCAATGTACTGTAGGGTAAACTTTTATAAATTTAGGTGCAATATCCAAAAAAGTGTTTCAAAAAAGTATTGCATTTGCCTTCATTCACGTGTTTTAACAACAGTTAGACAACTGTTGATGTTTTGGAGTTGCTGATACAAACTGAGACAGCTTCACATGAGTTTCCCTAGCTGAAGGTCTTGAACTTTCTAATTTATTTCTTATTTATTTATTAATTTATTATTTCTTTTTAATACCTGATGTTTAACTCTCTCCATTTAGAAAGAAAACAAATGCATTTCAGAGACAGCAGAGTAGTGATGAATTCAGCAATGACTTCTAACCTTCACAAGTCACATTTGAGCAGGAACCAGGGTTTGTGGAAGCCAGCCCAGCAATTCAGCTGTGCTCCAGCGGAGAACAACCCACAGCCCCAGCTGAAGCCCAGCCTGCCACAATTCAGTATGTGCCAGGATCTCAAATGGCAAAACACGGTCTGCAGCATGCTCTATAAAGAGGAGGGGGACAAATAGGGGGACGAATTCTCTCCAAGAAATATGAGAACAATTTGTTCTTTTTTTTTTTTTTTTTTTTTTAAACGAATGTACTTGGCATCACTAATGGCTTGACAAAATATTCTGCAAACAGCCAAAGGGCTGCTCATGAGTTAACCCCTAGTTAGCATTCAAATGAGCATTTATGAATGCCATTTAGGAGTATTTCTCCAGAATCCCTTTTTGCTCATAAGAAGGCTTTGAACTACCGCTGCTACAGTAACAGGTGAAGCATATTGAATGTCTTTCCAACACCTGAATATAGCTGAAATGTGAATTTCAGTCCCAACCACTGCTTAGCCTCTGGGCAGCACAACCCCCAGCACTACCATGAAAAAGAGTGAAAAAAAAAAAAAAAAAAACCTCTTTTAAACCGTTCAGCCACATTATATCCTTTTCTTTTATTCTGCCTATATTGTCTTGAGATTTGTTTTCATTCTACCCTGGGAGCTATTTGAAGTTTACGCAAACAGAAAATCATTTTAATAAAGAAATATCATACATCAATTTCTAATGCTTCACCTGCTAAGACAGAGTTAGCAGAGTTTGTAACTTCAGCAGGGTACATATATACTTCGGCTGTGCCTCAAGGTGCAATGTATCAGGCCCCGCAGGCCCTTTGGCACTTTGTAACCTCTAATGCGTATATAACTCAAATTGGAAAGGCAATGACACAGTTATACTGCAATTAAAAACGTGTTTAGCTTTCCCTCAAGGCACCACCCCGTCGAATTATTTTTGCTAAAGGTTTATGAATCTGCTGCAGCAGACACCACAACACAGACAACGGTGGTTCCCATATCCAATTTAAATATTGAGTGGGGAAGGTGACTCTGGATTTCCATAACCTTGAAATGTCATCACACATGGATTACACTTAGGCTTAAATGCAGCATGCTCTTTTAAACAGAACCTTTAGGAGTCTTCCCATGCAAAACATGGTCTTTTGCTCTTTGGTGATGGCACACTTCACCATGAAACGTGTGAATCCATTTGCTGCAGGAAAGCGGAGGCCAACACGTAATCCTAACGATAGGGGAAGAAAGTAAAACCCCGATAACAAAAAAGAAAAGCAGGGACATGAGGGAAAAAGCAAGTCTTTGTCACAGACAAAGATATGTCACATATTTTCACTACATCAAGAAAATTAAGGAAAAGAAGTTCTTTTCCTTAAGTTCTTGCACTGCAGCAAGGCCATTCCAACTCAGGTCTGACCTGGACAGCTCCTCCCAAAACACTGTGGTAGCCTTTGGCTTTATCCCACATGCCCAGCGGGCTCCCAAGGGACCACCAGGTCTCTGCAGATCAAGACGCAAACATCTGGGACACATTCTGGACTTTGCAGTACCTACGAATTCTGCTCGTGTGATGGGGAGAAAAAAAACAACCTTCCTTTTGCAGTGTTTTTGCACCGAGTGCCCAACAATTTCCAAGCTCCAGCACAGCCCCGGACCAGGCAGTGACAGTATGCTACATCACCCTGTGGCCAACTTCTGCATGCAGCTATGGCCGTTATCTATTACTGACACACAACAGCTCAGCGGATATGTGAGTACAAACCACAGCTGTACAATGACAAGTTGGCTAGTGATCTGTTCTGCAAATCCTTCAGACCGGGTTGAACTTATCAAAATCCGTCTTCTCCAGAACAACCTCCAAAACATGACTGATGGGCTGATTCTCCTCCAACAATATCTATCTTGGTTCCTGCCATAAAATAATCAATTACACTAAATGGAATTATTTATACAGAATACGAAAGCACTTTGGCTTTGGCGGAAGTAATATGCTTACTAGATGGATTAAGATCTAATCGGCTTTTCTCTGTAGAAGTATAGCCATTCCTGATAGTCTATCAAACCTCTTATGTAAATTACTTTGCTCTTAACATCATAAATTAGATAAAAGAAATATATTTTGTTTACAGACCTCGAGTAACTAGGGTTTTAATATATTTTAAAGCTGTGCCAATAGAATCAGAAACTGTATTTACGAACTGAGCTTGTGTTAGCTTATTCCTACTAATGAAACAAAAGTGAACTCTACATACTTTTTGTTAATAATATTGTGACTCCAAGAAAATTAAATATTGATGTCTTTGGTCTAGACGAATTAATATACAATTTCTCTATCACAGAAAAAAGAAGGCAATGCCTTCCTTAATGAGTGTCTCTATTTAATAGAGTTTCTTATTTCCCTGGGGTTTAGTGCAGAAACCTGAGAGTTGCATGAGTTCAAGGCAAGGGCTAGTGAGGACCAGCAAGAGCTGCTGATCAAGGCCAGACTGGTGACCAGCTCCATTAGTTAAGGAAGCTAAATGGTGCCTCTAAATGGTGCCTCTACTCATGGAGACTACAAAGTTAACTAATTCTCCACAAAAACTTACGCATAAATGAAATTAAGAAAAGCTATTCAGGAGATTTCTAGCGCCTGGAGTATTACTTCTTCTCTTATGTCTTTCCTTTAGCTCTTCAGGTAGGTAGGGAAGGAGCTTGTGTCCTGCAGCTCGAAAAAGGGGAAATTCTTTCTTTAGGGACACAAGTCCTGAAAATATTCTTCTGAATAGCTTTATTACATGCAAGTCTAACAAAAGCACCTCTCAAAATATATGGGGGAAGTATATGTAATGTCTTATTTATCTTATTTAGCAATATATTTGGTATATTTAGGACTAAGGAAATCTTAATTTACAGAGCAAAACATTGGACTTACCATGATGTCAAGCATAGTATGAGAGAGAAAAATTTGTAGGTTTGTAGAGACTTTTAAAGAAATTGGACAATTTGGTACAAAAACAGTTTGGCTGCTTTTGGACTCATTTCACAGCTTTGGTCTGCCTCAAATTAATATCAGATAAATTACATTTGGCCTAGAGGTTGCCTAAAAAAAATAAGAATGCACTAAACTAAAACATTTTTTTTTTTCAAAAGCCCAAATGATTTCCTTTATGAGAAACAGCTGAGCATTTTTGCCAGAAGAGAACAAAGAATGTATGATTCCTTTTAAAAGCTGGTAACTTGCTCACTCGCCTGAAAAAGAAGGAGGAAAAATGAATCTCCACCTTGATTATGATTCATTGTGTGTATCAGTTCCCTGCATCAGGGGACTAGAGTATCCTTTTATCTGTGTTATTCCTGAGGACAGATTGAATAATGACAAGTGGAGTGCCAAGCTGGAGTTTGCTCGCAGATTGGTTAACATCATTTTGCTCACGGAACAGCTCTCGCTGGCCCTTATCAGGAGTCTCCCAGAATTGTTTGAAAGTTGTGAGCAGCACACCCAAGAAAATTAATTTCCCCATCTCCCATCTTCAAGATGTGGATTGTCCAAATCTTTTTACCCTAATTCATACAAAGCAATTCAACAATCTTAGCACAAAGTGCCGCTGCATTTTTGCTTAGCCTTACAAAAACGAGCAATGTGTACTTTCCAGCACACCCCTACAGACTTCATCCTCCATTACACTCATGCATGTAATTTTATGTTATATATACACACACATATTTTGTTGTTGCTTATTCTTCATTTCCTTGCAGCAATTATGAGCCTTGCTCACCACCAAACTGCAGCATTAGGAGGCTCTTTAGAGGGACCTGACTCCTCCTGCACGGCGGCAGGAGGAGCTCTGGCTGCTGCAGCAGCCGCCCTGGCACAGCAAGGCCACGTCTGATTTACGGCAAGATGCACCGAGGGTATTTTTACGCCACAGAAAATCCAGCATTCTGTTAATATTTTCAAAGAATTTTGATCTTTCTGAGCTCACTACCAGAATTAGGAAAAATATACATGAATCAGACTACGTTTTATCTATTCATACCTACCCCGAGATTTCAAAATCAAACAGAATCAAAATCAAATAGAGAATCAAACAGAAATGATGCAATCTGAAGAGGTCTCTACAATACATGGACCAGATAAACAAGCACGGGGAGAAAGGTTTTGCTAAGAACTGCACCAAGAATTTCTACCTCAAAGGAAGGACTGATGGGATTTTAAATACTGGTTTCCTGTAATAAATGAAGGTTGTATGATCATGCATGTGCTCTGCATGTGTGGACAAGGAACTGAACGTCATGAATTTTTCAATACATTTGCTCTTTTAAATTAAATTTAGCAGAACTTGATTATTTCATTTACCTCCTGCTTTAGTAAATACATACAGCATAGTAAATACAACTTATCATAATTAGAGCTTTACACTAGTTTTCAAACAAACTTCCAGTTTTTCGCCTTACATGAACATCTGTGGAGGCTGTACTAAACTCTTCCCAACAGCACAGCCTCAAGTGATAGATGTTTTCCACCCATCTGTGCTGTCCCAGTCCTGAGACTCAGAGTCTGCCTGAGGTTGTTCACAGCCGTCCTAATTCTTGGGAAATTTGCATTGTAGCATTTTCCATTTCAAGACACTTTGTCCGAATTGGAGTTAAGTGCAATACTGAGCTGGGGACGATCGGTAGGCTAGGTTTAAATTTCAAACCCAACAAATCTAAATACGTTTCTCTGAACAGATGCTGCGGTCAGCTGTGCCGGTCTGCACGAAGCAGCACGATTACGAAACCAGCACCTTACACCCACTCCGTGCTGCTCCTCAGTCCTCCTCCGCGCAGGGCGCAGCTCCCCCAGTCCCGTAACCCAGTTCTGTCAAAACAGGCTGGATTTCTAAAAGCTGCTCTTAAAGGTGTTGAAGCCCGCTTGGATCCTTGCGGCAGAACCATAGAGGGAACAACCATTTGTGCAGTTCTGCACAAGGAAGACCCCCTTGAAGGGAGAGTCTCTCCTACACCAGCCCAGCACCTCAGACCACAGCCTGATCCTCTCCATTCACCAACGTTACATGCCAGGCCAGAGCACACAGTACAGGAAAGAACTTGCACAGAACTTGCAAAACAACTTACAAAGTTCCACACTGGCAGACCTGTTTCTTAATATATGGGCCAGACATGGCTGTATTAAGTAAAATTCGTGCTACTTTATTGAGAGCCAGAGAGCACTGAGGCTGCAGACCGCCCCAACCGGATGCTGAACAGATGTTTTAGATGTCTATTTGCATTCTGAACTGAAATTAAAGGGCACCAATCTCAGTGGGTTTAATATCTCTGCCAACAACTTGCAAATTCTAACAAATGGCACCTAATGATCCATCAAAATGGTGAATTTTTCTAATTTTTCTTTTTGGGAAATTATGGTAAAACTAACTGAACTTAAAAAAAAAAAAAAAAAAAAAAAAAAAAAAAAAAAAAAAAGGAGAAGTAAAAAACATCAAATAATAAAAACAAGAATTTACAACAGGATCTTAAAGTCATAGCTACCAAGCCTGACAGTCACACAGAAATCTGATAGCAGACCAAGGGTTTAATATTCTTTATATGAGGAAGCTTTGAATCTCATTTAATTTTATCAGATTTAGAATCATTTGCCAGGGGCCAGACAACCAACTAGTGTAAATCAGTTGAGCTCCATTAGCTTCTACGGAATTACAGTTTCCAATTTACATCGGCTGAGAACCTCGCTGTTATGGTACTATTATTAGCTGCTACTTATAATGCAATAACACCTAGAGCAGCCATCTCAAACATGCAGCTCAACAGGCTTTCTGACATTGCCTAAAGATACTGGAAGACTCTGCTGCTCAAGTTCACATTGCCCAAAACAGCTTCTGCATGCACTATATTACTTGCTTCTGCACTATATTACTTGCTCCATGCTCCACCAAATGGACCAATAAGGCTGGATGCTACTGGGTAAAACTGAAATCTAAGCCTGGCTTAGTTATGATGTGCACAGTCAAAAATAATAATTGCAAACCTAACAATAATAATAAATATAGAGATTATTATACAGAAGATAACCTTTCCAAAAAAAAAAAAATCATAATGGCATTAGGCAAAGGATTAGGAAGGAGAAAAAATGGTTAGAGAAATGATGCAAGGTTCACAGTAGGTCAGTGGTGGAGCTGAAGGGAGACCCCAGCATTACTCACTCTGACTGGACCAGCTGCTTCTCAGGTAGTCAAAAATGATTAGGACCAAACTCAAAACTTTATGGGGTGACAAAGAGGACCAAAATTCTTCAACTCTTGCAGTGAAAGGAGTCAACTTTAGGTTTAGAATTCCCTAGTTTTAAGAAGTTTCTGAAGCTGATGCATTGGGAACGTTCACACTAACTATATTTAGGACCTAACTTACGCGCCTGAATTAAGTGGCTGGTCTTCCTACACAGAGAGACTCATCCAAGTGCAATTCAATGCAGAGGCATAACTTAGATGTTCTACATTATCTTCTGAAGGAGCCTCTCTCTCCTTTAACTATTGAGAAAACACTCAGGACCTCCCCAACTATCTGAAATCAGATGTCAAAATAGGGTGGTCAAGTGACACAAGGTAAACAGGGAGGCAAAAGGGGAGCTGACCCCATTCCCAAAGCTGAAATTCCCTTTATAGAGGAGCCATGCTTCTCACCGAGGTCCAGCACTGCCAAGTTCCCCATGCACAGAAGCGATCCTGGCCAAGGGCACCGGGAGGCCCAGGCTGCGAGGCCTGGGATGGGCAGGATGAGAGGCACCACAGACACCAAGGCTCCCGTGACCAAAGGCAGCATGGGGCCCATGTCTTCTGGCATGCTCAAACCCCCGCGGCACTCCGAATCAAAGCAGCCCACGTTCCTTCCCTGGTTAGATCCACATTTTGAAACTGAACTCCCCGTGAGTTCAAGGGCACAGGAAGAGAGCTTGGTTCAGAGCTCTCTTTTTACTTCTGAATTCCTACTCGCTAGACTTCAATCTAGCAGAGCGCTTAAGCTTATGCAAAGGCTCTCTGAAGCCAAGAGGACTGTTCACATGCTGGAGCGGGGCGGCAGCTCACTTCTCATCAGTCCTCCCTAGCTCTCTGCATTCTGTTCAGACGTTTTCTAAGGCACATGGGTTAGCGATAAAGACGGAAAGCCCTCTGTTCTTTTTTTATTTTTTTTCTACGAGACTGTTGCACGTTGCCGACTTTTCCATCAGTACTGTGCACAGCTCTGCAGGGCACCGGGCTGCCACTGCTTATCCATGGAGAGCTGGTGGGCGCTTGAAGGGAAGTCTAAGCCAGATCATCTCGGAACTTTCTTAATGTTAAGGAAAAAGAATCCTTTAGGACCAAATAACAGGTACTTATCCTAAGTATCACACCACAACATCTTATTCTGTTCCTGTCAATAAGTTGGTTTGACTACAAAGGGTGAACCATTTGCTGGATTTGTGTTGCTCTTCAGGAAAATGACTAAGAATCTGTATAGACTGATCATGCAACCCATTAATATTTCACTGCTGGGCTCAGGTTGACTGGCAGTAATTATTCCATAGATTACTTTTTCATTTGAAGTGCAACTGGTCATTCATTACTTTCCCCACGGCTTTGAAGGTCCAATAATTCCAATTATTTTTTATCAACAGGAGACAGATAAACTGACTCTGTAGAAATCTTCACTGACATAGGCATTGAGTTGGTGACTGGAAGCCCACATCCAGTATAAATCCATCCTGGAGAGCTGAGATGTTTGTGCACAGAGAAAAATTATTTCCCTTCTATTCCAATCTAGAACAGTAGTTATTAGCACTGAAACAGCCTGCAGTTTCTGGCCTGTATTTAAAGTCATTAGCCACTCAGCTTTCTTGCTCGCTCTTTTACTGTGGGCAGAAGTAGACAATGCAACTGATTTCTGTTCCCGAAGATGCTGGCCAAATCTGTAAGTGGCATGCTACTCAAAATAGTTCATAGTATGAATGACCTATGTTCTTTGAACCAAAGGAAGGCACTTCAGCTCTCTCACATTTCTTGCCTTCTCTTTGCATACAGTGCCATAACATACAATAGGGAGCTTGAAGCCAGCAGTGATTTGAACACTGAAAATTATGCCACAGCAGAAAGGGTTCACCATAAAAGTGGCAATCAGAGCCAGTTTGCAACTACAACTGTAATCTTGGAAACATTAGCTGGATAAAACCTGACTGGTGAGAAGTTATTTTCCTTTGCCTGAGTGGAAGGTCATAAACATCCCTGATATAAACGGTCTGGTGGAAGTCAAGACTTCTTGTGGATGGATGTTCTCTCACTATTTTTCATGCACTGAGAACTTTCTGCTCTAGTTGCTTAGCAAGTGGGCACTGTGAATAATGTGGGAAAATGCCACTTATCTACTCATATGATTCCTCTGCTTCACTGCTGCAGTTTTGCCAAGTTTGCTTCAGGACAGATCTTGTTCTGCACCTATTTTTCTTAAACTTAAGGTCTGCTTAGGATATCTGCTCTACAAAATGATAGTTCTGGTGTTCACTGCTCTGCTCTAACAACTACTACATTTATTTCATCCTTTCGATGGGAGCAAGATTGCTTCTCTTCAACTCAGTGGGAGGGAAACGCCTGTGATTTTTTTTTATGCTATTTCTTGAGCGTTTGCATTACAGCAACTTCTCTTCCATTAGGAGAAGGATAATAAGATTAACAAAGTGAGGCTGTAGGGCACTTTCAGCGTCCTTTTTCTACTACTCTGATCAGGCTCTTTCTTCTCCTGAGCCCACCTACAAGTGACTGAACAGTAACATGCATTAAGTGCCAAGTGCCCTCAGTGTTCCTTTGTATAGTTCTAGTAAGACTCCTTGTCCTTCAGACTTTGCTGAAGGACTGCTCATACAGTGCCATGATGTGAGAGCCTACATGCTAGTACACAGCCCATGCGAGAGGTACCAGTGGGAAGGTTCCCAAAGTACAGGCGTTAACAGTCAGCAAACCCTAACTTTAGCCAGTTTTATTGGCCATTATACCGCACCTGAGTCCCTTAAGGCACACCACAACCCACTAAGCAAACGGTAGACCCAATGGGTCTATCTACCTTGTTTCTTCCAAAAAGAGCAGAAAGGACCAGCGGAGAGTACAGTGCATTGCAACAAGCACGGCCTAGGGCCGAGCTTCCAAGTTTACTGTCTGGAGGGGTAACAAGTTTTGGACCAAGCATTTACTCATCCAGATGAGGGCCCTGCTGTATCTGGAAAGCTGGGACAATCAAATATTTAATACATTGGCAGAAAACACTCCCAGCTAAGAGGAACCATAATTAAAGACATGCTGACTAATGAGATATCAAAGGAGATGTGACACAGCAGGGAATAAAAATATGCTGAAGGAGCCAGATATTTTGCAGAGAACTAGACCAGGAATTCATATTAACGGCATCCCAAACAAGCTTTGACAATGTTTGCTTAAAATCCCCACTAGGGATTTGCATCACCAAGAGCTAAAGAAAGGAAGGAAAGGGGTGCTTTGAAATTTATAAAGATTAATTCCCAATAAAGAAGATGTAAAATGGCAATGTTACAGACCCAAATGAAGCAAACCTGTTTGTACACCACAAGCAACTCTTTAGATATTTTGGGATACACACTCTTCTCACTTTCTCTGCAGGCTCATGTGAGAAGGCTAGAGGATTGTCATCTAATAACGACAATCCCCAATGCCAATAAATCCACCCATAAACTGGATAAAAGCAAAAATGGATCTCCAGGCATTAATATCCACATAATCAGGTATCTGCTAAAGATATGCACATGCTTATAGAGCAAGCAGCAACACTAACAGGTCATCAGCAGGAGCAGGCAGCAGCACAGACCTGGACAGGAATCTCAATCTTTGTGATTACCAGACTTACTTAGCATCCATATACTGCTAACATTTGTGCTTAAAAGCAAGTTTCTGCCATAAGTCATTATAGAACTGGTAACTTACAACTTACTAGCCATTTCTTTGGGAAAATGTTCCTTATGTTACCATAAGCTTTACTTTTCCAAACGTCATAAAACAAAAACTTTCTCACTGCAGCATCAGAATCGTGATTTACAATCCATTGAAGAAAGCCAATGCTGTTTTTCAGTCTCTGCTCCAAAATGTTCATCCACTTCCTTTTCTATAAACCTTCTTGATGTCTTAAAGACATCCTCACAAAATTATCCACCTGTGGAGACAGTATCCTAATTTCACTGCCAGAACAAGGTCACTCCAGGGAGTCTGTATCCCTCAGTTCAGGTGTTCATTTTTAAGTTTGGCTAACCTTTAAAAAAAGTGCCCTTTAAATGCATATCACTTTAGCCCTAAAATACTTAATCATTAATGATTTAAAGCAGAAAGGAATTTAACTGAGCTAGACATCTTGTAATAGGCCTTTTGACTAGGGCCATTAGGAACATTTTGGTTCAGTTCAGACGTAATTTATCATCCTGAGTGGAATTCACCTGAAAGGCAGGCAGCTCCTTTTGCTCTTGTAGGTCTTTAAAAAAAGGAAAAAAAAAAAAAAAAAAAAAAAAAATCCATTCAGCCTTTCTGGTTTCCTAAAGAGTTTAAGGTTATGAATGCCAGTTAGCTTCCAGTTAGGCATTTACTGCCGTCTTTACTAGCCAAAACCTATCAGAAACCTCCTGAGGATAAATACAGAGGAGGAAGCAAAAAGTAATCATTTTACATCCCAATCCCTGGCAGGGAAGACCTGCCGAAAGGAGGTTAAAGCACTGCAGACTGGACTCCTTTCCATTTCTAATTCACTAGTTCAGCAGCATAATGGGGCCAGCTCCTTAGCCATGGCAGAGGAAATACCCTGGGGTGGAGGCAGCAGCATCCCTGTACACAGAGGCACTTGCAGCTGGTGATAGCAAATTAAGAGAGGGTACAGCTTAGTTTTGAATAACAATGCAGCCATAAAATAAGACATTTCTGCAACTACATGTGATTTTTTAGGCTGGTGTCAGCTTATAAGGACACTCCAGTTATTTTGTGGAATAGAAAGTCTGACAGCCTTTATAGACACAGCTCACTTTTATATCCGAAACACATAAAATGCTGATGCATTATACTGTCATATATAAACATGAAAAATAACAAAGGTAAGCCAGTAAAGGTTTATGTCCTTCAGATTCTAATAGAAAAAAATATCCAGCCATTTTCCTGAATGATTAGAGAAAATTATATCCCTATCAAAGAACTGTGAAAGATAACAGAAAGGCACTCAGATGGACATGTTCTGTCCTTAGTATATCTTGAATGCCATTTCTACCGAGCCTGATAGCTTCATTGCTCTTAAGTTTTAAAGCTTATTTTGCTATACATCCAAGCAATCTCCACTAGACCTGAAAACACCCAAAATATTCCTGCACCGCACTGTAAACATGGATATGTATTACCTCTCTCCCCTCCCCACAATTTACAACTGCCCATGCCACAATGGTTCTCCAACACAACGTACAGGTTACTTTGGCACTGCCTTCCAGTGGGCTGTATCACGGCCACGCTGACATCTAGCTGAGGAAAATACTCCATTGAGGTAGGAAGGTTCAACAGACTGTGTTTAATGACTTGACAGCTATGCATTATTTTTAATAGAAGGAAGTTCAACAACGGGAGCTTCTTAAAAATAAATAGTCCACCTGCTACTTTTACTACCATGCGATGCTGGACTATGAGGAAGGGAAGAGGATGTGAACACTCTGAGACCACAGTCAACTGCAAACATTGCAAACCTTTAATCTACTCATTAAGACTCAATGGAGACTGCTAGAAATGGTAGTTTAAAAAGGAATAAAAGGAGATGCACAAAAATTACTGATCCAGCAACAGGCCATGGCAATGAAGACGGCACCATGTTCAACTGTCAGTCAACTCTGTGGCCCAGGCATGACAGTCACGTACTGCCAAGTGACTGAAATTAGATGCAACTATGCTGCTTCCAGTTTTTAACATTTTAAAACATTTTCATGAGGCCTGGCAGCTTTGGTAAAGTGATTAGTGCCTATTACTAAGACAATTCTTCTAAAAGCCAGAAGGAGTCATGCTGGGAGATGCGCTTCCCACTCTAAATATAGTAGCATAAGAAATGAAAACCGAGTGCCAGATTTCAGTGGGATTTCCCAGAACGAAATGGATTGCACACATGGTTCGTTAGAGACCTTTAAAACGAAAACAACCACCACAGATTGCACCAGTGTATTCCCTTTCTGGTACTACTACTGAAAACATTTTGGATGAATGGTGGCCATTTCCCCCTCACGCATCTCATCATCTGTCTACTCTTGCTTTCGGTAAGCATTTCAGCCAACTCCTCCAACACGAGCATCAGTGATAACTGTAAGATAAAGCAGTGAATGTAGCCATTTAACTTCACAACTCTTATTGAACGAATTAGTTTTAAGAGCCAAAAAATCATAAAATGAGCGATAGGGAGGAAAAAATTTAGTACAATGTACAAATTTACTCCCATTTACTCGGATTTGTGCATTATTATCCAGCAGTTACAGATTCCTGTGACACATGTTTTCCAAACCTGTTTGCTGGGAGCTTGCTTCTATGGGATTTCTGAGTAGAATAAACTACAGATTTGTAGTTTTTTCAGCCCTTTCTGGGCACTGAGCTCTCACAAGTCCTTGTCTGTGCTGCATAAATTCCCACAGCATCTAGGTATTTGTTCTAAGCTGACAAACTTAATAGGTCAGTGAAATCCATTTAACATGTCACCTTATAGATTATTACTAACCCAAAGCCACGGTCACTTTTGTTCCCTACGGAAAAAAAAACAGGATACACTCCTCTTTTCAATTGCCCAGATAGCGTCTATATTTCAAAGCTTAAAACTCTTTCGTTTGCAGGCTGCCTGCCAGAGCTGCACACCGCCAGCCTATTCGTTTCTCATTTATACCTGTGCAAGCCAGCAGCAAAGCCTCTGATTTACACCTCTGTAAGAGGAGAACCGAGTCATTCGTCAAACAACTGGTTCCTCCGTGTTTATTTAGCATAGTCCGCAGGCAAGAGGGAATTAACTGCCTTGTGAGTGCCACGCTCGGATCTGGCTGCAGAACTGACTTCTCGCTGAGGAGTGAAGCCCTTCCCTCACCCAGGCTGCTCCGGTGGGACAGTCTCATACTCCTGTCCACTTTGGTGAGCACCTGGCTTACCCATCACAGCAAGCTGCTCTACCCAGCTCAAGAGAGCGGGGTGTCTGCCTGGCTGCCGTCCCCCCTACACAGATCTGCTGTTTTCAGCCTTGGATATGTATAACGCTGTCATTCTCAGCTAAATTAAAAATAGAATGACATGGCAAACTACTCTGCAGAAGACCTTCTTAGTAGAAGAAAGGTGTAATGGCAATAAATAACTCCACTGGGAAGAAGAAAGAAAGAAAGAAAGAAAGAAAGAAAGAAAGAAAGCACACCTGCCTTCTAATGTATAGGATTTTTCTTAGGCAATGTACGAGCCTGAATCATTTATAACACTAACACAGACCTTTGGTCTATAGGTCTTGACAAGTAACTTGAAATAAAGATGAAATTTGCCTTACAAACTGTACTTGCTGGTGAACTGAATCATTCTGCTATCCAAGGCAACACTTTCGGCAAAACCACAAAAGAATTGCTATGATCCAGCCATTCCCCCTATATTCCTGTCAACAGCTGCTTGCACTGAAGTCCGTCCGCTTCACAAGATTTAGGGCTTTGCTGCAAACCTATCATGTCTCATTTGATGACATCTGTCCATAAATAAGTGCTTGATTCAGAAGTGGTATGTGTGCACAAATACATAATTAGCAGGAACAGCCTTTCTAACATGCAGGAGGCGTTCAGAAAGCGAAAGGGGACATTTGCTTTCTCAGTTTCCTAGGAAAAAAAATGCTTTAATGTCTTGTTTGAAAGATTAAATATTTGTTGTCAAAAACAATCCCACCCTACAAAATAATCTGAATCAAAATCAGCACCTACACACCTCTATATGAAGCACCTACACTAAATTCAAGTATTTCAGGGCTGTGTGCAGAACTAAGTCAATGTTTTTAAAATGAAGAGGAGTACTCTTTGTCAAGCATATCTACTTCCTAAGAAATATCAGAGGAAGGTCACATACGTTTTCATGTATTTAACTATAACTGCAACTTCAAAAAAAACAAAAAAAGAAAAAGACAAATCTACAGTTGACAATGACATTTCCAATTCTGACTCACTTGCAGCCTCCTAAGAGGTCAGTCTGAAAGACTTTCGTCCATCTAGACACACTATGTATTTCAATATACGTTATAAAGAACCTTCAACATGATAAAAAAAAAAAAAAAAAAAAAAAAAAAAAAAAAAAAAAAGACACCGAAATGCATTCTTGCTGCTGCTGACTTGTGTGATCCACAGCGTCAATGAACAACGCAAGAACAGAGGAAAGCAGAACGCCTTCAATGTTCTTCAACATTGTATCTGTATCTGCAACGCAGAGAATAAACATGGGAAAATGGCCATATCTGCTGCTACAACTTACACATTTTTGTTTTTGTCATGCCTGTTTTCAGATCCTTAATACAAGGAAGGATTTTAATAGAGCCAAAGGGTGCAATTAAAATGACTTTGCTGCCAGAAGCGGCGCAAAAATGCTGGTAGCTGTAATTAGGAAGAATGCGTAATTCAAGCAATGTGCTTGAGTCTGTGATGGTGATTTACACAAAGCATGTTACATTCCTCACCAGATCCAGCTCTCCTCACACTGAAATCAAGTCCTTTCCAGACAACAGGCCCAGCTCACTCCACTCTGCCAAACTCCTTCTGTGACACCTCAGAGGGAGAAGACGACCTGTGCCCTCCCTTCGTCACGTGCCATGGATGGGAACAGCTCCCGGCGACTTAGCGAATGCCAAGCTTGCTCAGTGGCATGCTCCATACACCAGGATTATTGGAGTAAAACAGAGATTTAGGGCACCGGAAAGCGTCTTGCAAAGTTTGACCAAGTCCATATAGCCCATACTGACACCAGCTGGAGGATTGCAATTCTCCTGGTGCTTCTCCAGATACACTGCGCTCTATTGCCTTTTTTTTTTTTTTTTTTTCCTGCCCCTGGAACAAATGGTCACAATGCAGGTGGATGTCAACAGGAATGGCACAAAATCAGAACTCTCTGACAGAAATGAAAGGACTGCCAGGCAAGCTGGGTAGACTTGCATTTGGGAACAGGCTCCTAGCACACAGCACTGCCAGACGCATGATACCAGAAGACTGTGCTCACCAACTTTTCATAAACACACCACAAACCTGATATTGACTAATTAAACTTTAATTTTAGCTACACTGAAGAAACTTTTATGAGCATCCTTGGTCACCTTAATTACATAAGGATAAAATAATTTTCAGAGACGTATGTGTGGGAGTAATTTTTTTTCTCCGTCCTTTTTGTGGTGGGGTGGAAAATCTAAAGACTTCAATTAGAAGCAATTACTGGAGATGCAGAGACTTCTCTGAGGTTAAGTTGTCCTTCATTTTCTCAGGAGAAGCCTTTAATTAAATGCAAATAATCACAACTTTCATATAGCAGATTGCCGTAATTTCACTATCACTTACTGGTTCTCATTTAAAAAGGAAAGAGGTGGGCAGTAGTACTGGGCAGATGAGAAGTAATGAGAACTCAAGAGATCAAGGCTGAATTACCTGCATAAATCTATTCCTCTCCTATAAATCTGTCGGCAACCATATCATTCCAGTGTTAACAGGTTGTCCTTCATGCGAGTGCACTGGAGTGTAATCCCAGGGAAACTCTGGCTTCAACACAAATAATTACCTCATTCCACCTTACTGTTGACCACAGCAGTGGAGGCAGGAAGGGTGATGGGGAAGATGTAATTGAAGTGGAAACAACTCACAGCAAGATATGGGCCAAACTTAAGGAATATGAGGTACTCCACTAGTGTAGTCACACGCATCTCTGGAAGATCCTGTAAGCAAGTGCTTTCAAAGCATCTATCAAATCAGCTACGGTAGCATACAGGCAGAGAAGAGAGAACACAGCATCTGCAGGAGGAAAGGGAAAAGCAGTAGTCCACACAACCATAGGCTTATAGTTTTGTTCTCAGAGCTCTTGTAAGTCTTAGCAACAGATTCTGAAGATTATGTAAGGTAAAAGAGGTAAATAAATACAAATGTAAATAGAATATGACACTTTTTTCTTACTCCTTTACTCCACTTGTCATTGCTCAGTAGCAGCAGGTAGCCAACAAGCTGGTGTTTCAGTCAAAGAGCCTAGTTTGCCGCTGCTCGTTACTTTGCATTTTGCACAGTAATTTACATTGTTGAATGAAAGTCGCCTCCATCCCCTTTCCCTGGATTATGCAATAGCGTGAGCCGCAAAACACGCCAAGAAATATTTTAAGAAGAAGCCTTCTGAAAATCTCACAGCTTTGCACTTACAGGACAACTTGAAAGAAGCATAGAGGCTCCTCCAAGGAGAATCCTGGCCTCAAGACAGCTACACAGAAGAGGTGCTTCAAAAGACTTAGCGCTTGCTTATAGCAACAGCTGCTAAGTTTTCAGACTGAGGAGGTCTTTGCTTTCTGACACGCAAGGAGTTCAGGAGGGATGTCAACAAGCTCAGGGGAAAAACAAGCTCAAGGAACAACAGAAGAAGCAACAGAAAACTTATTATATGGGTCAGCTTAGCACATCACTTCTGTGTAGATTCCCAAATTAAATGGTTGCTCCTAATGTACTCTGAGAGTATGGGGGGGATCGGACTGTAAGCTCTTCAGAGAAGCAGCATTTTAGCAGCTCTTGCTTTTATTCTTTTGCACATTTATAATACCTCTTACTGATTCTCTAAGGGACAAATCTCTGTTTCCGAACTGCTAGTCAGAAGATCTTTTGCTGGCACTGAGAGGTGTCCTAAGGTTTCCTCCGATTAAAGACAGGCTGTGAGCAGTGACATCCACGAGCAGTGGCAGAAGGTGGGACCTGGCCCGGAAGCTCAAGACTCTCCTCCCCGCACAGCCCCCCCGGGACCTCCTCACTCATCCGTGGCTGCACAGCCCGCATCCACCATGCCATGGAGCAGCTCCTCCCCGCCTGATCCCGCACCCCATCACCCTTCTCCGAAGCGCTGGTGGACCGGACATGCTCAACAGCTGTTCTCCAAGCAGCAGGGTAAGGCCAGGCCACAAGGGGTGCTTCTCATGCACGGGGGCTTCCCACACCTGCACTGTCCCACAGAGTCCTGGCGGGAGCCCACATGCGCCATCCCTAACGCGGGACCTTGCCACACCTGCTGGAAGCTCCCCGAAAGAACAACACTCAGCATGTGGGTGCAGCTCGCCAGGGGCTACCAGTAGCCCAGCAGAGCCTGCTCGTTGCTGCAGGGCTCATGGGCAAGAACTCACGCTCATCACTCCTGAAACGCCTGGGAATGAAGCGCTAAGCCAGAGACCAGCCCCACATTACAAACTGCCCAAATCCCTGCTCCTCTCCCTCTCCGACTATTTTCATCCCTCTGTTGTTGGAGGGATCAAAAAAAGGCATAATGTGTTTTTAATGCAGAAATATATTTTCTTGCTGTGGAGATGCACAGGGGCTGGCTCTCCAAGCTTGACAGCGCAGCCTCTGCAGCAGGTCTGGGGAGTGATGTTATGCACATACACTAACTATCTATGAGGAAAGAGTGTTTTGCCCTCTCTCTCTCTCTTTTTTTTTTTTTTTTTTTTAATAGCTTCTTTCAAATCAGAAGTCGTACCAAGAGCAAAAGAACTGGTGACACTGGATTCCCAGGGTTTCTGGGTCTCATGGCTAAATTCTCTCATGTCTGATAAGAAAATAGCACCAACAAAAGCTTTTCCTGGCAGGGGGACGCTTATAGCATCTCCCACTTCTGGCAGCTAGTAGGTGAAGAGCTCAGGCAGCAGCTCCTTCCACGGCAGGGGCGCTAACAAGATTGCCTTCTGCAGTCTCTGAAAGCCACAGAAACTAAACATGTCTGAGAAACACCTGCCTCTTGGACACATAATTCTGTTCAGCTAGGTTAAATGTGGCCAGTGGCTTAAAAAATGATTGAGAAGTGAGAGTTGGAAACCTGTACAGTGAGAAAGATTTCTAAACCTCATTTCTCCAAGAAACACATCTCAAAATATTTGAGGGGAAAGGATCATCTGCCTCTGTAACACCCTTTACACCCCAGACCTTCTTGTTGAATAATCAAAGAATAAAAACGTGCAACAAAGAATTACCTAACTGGTTGCAGGGTAGCACGTCTAGGTGAGTTTAGAGGTACTGGAGGAAGGCTTACTATTTTGCTACTCATTTTGTTTTCAAGACATACATGCAAGCATATCCAACGTCATGGCAGGTCTGCGAAAGACTCTCTCATGTCTTATGTACTGAGGTCCATTACAGAGTAAAGATGGTGAAGAAAAAATATGGAGTCCTTCCAGAAGCTTTTGGTAACAAGGAAGATGAAGGCCTTATGTGCTTATGTTGGCCAAGAAGATGTGCTATTCAGGTAATAAAAATGAGATATTATCAGAGACTGAGCTTTCAAAGGCACAGCGCTAAAAGAAATCTATACATCATAACTCAGCAAGTCATCAGGACAAAATGTCTTACAACAATGGAGGGATCAACCTTGTAGTAACAACATGCAGTATCCTATTAATGCTATTTTATTCTAAGCTCCAAAGGAGTGCAGGCAAACAAGCACTATATGTCTTTAGAAAGGTAAGTAATCCTGATTGTTTTTGAAACAGAGCACAACACTCTGTAGAAATGAAATTCAAATCTCTAAAAGAGAGCATAAGAAACACACAATATTTTTCCCCCTAATTCAACCAGGAAGTAAATTAGAATTTAGTGTAAAAAGTGGCAAATGAAACCTCTTATGCTGAAGATCATGTCTATGCCAAATTCCTATTGAACTATAGGGGATAAAGATATCCCCTTTACTCGTAGGGTTGCTGGTGTTGCCAGACCCCTACAAGGATCAACATCTTCACATCTGCAGATAGAGTTCATGGGAATGAGGAAACATGGCAAACACACAAAACTCTTGAGTCCTGCAGGCAGTTTCAAAACAATTACTTGTTTTATAAAAAGAGCAACATGACTTAAAATGGAAAAGTGTAAAATTCTGTCTGCATGTCTGTGTGAGGGGGAAAGAAAAAGAAAGAAAGAGGGAGAGGCTTTGCTCTTTCATCATTGAGAATAGAGCACTATTAAATCTAACTCTAAACAACTGCAGCTGACTTAACTGATCATAGTTGCACCACAAAGCAGAAAAGCAGCCCAGATCTCTTTTCCATTTTTCTTTTTCTTTTCTATACCCTGGAAGACCCCAGAGAAATCTTGGAAAGAGAATACAAACTGCAAAGTCATTTTATTCTGCCATTTTGAAATAAAAACTCTATTCCTTTAAATCATTTAAAAAAAAGAAATCAGCCTGTTGGGGAGATGAGCTTTCCTAATGCTAATCCATCTTTACTTCTGCGTTATTACCCTACTATTTTCCTGTAATTAAAATGTGGCAGGTAGTTTACGCACAAGAGGGAGTAATTGCATTGGAAATAACTGTTCATAACTAAATTTTAAAAGCTCACTTTTCTTATCAACTTTTAATAAACAAGCCAAGAGAATAATGATATTTAGCATCTGTGCCACCTACAACAGTATTTTGTCTCTCTAAATTGCTAACATTTCATTCAATAATGCTAAAATAAACCCTTTCAGTTAGAAAGGCAATCCGCATAAAAAAAAAAAAAAAAAAGAGAAATCTTAACAATCTCAGCCATTTGTTCATGTTGCATTTAAATAATAAAAGATGGACGAATTTCAGCTAAAGGACCCAAATCTTCAAAAAACAATGCATAGTTCTGGAAGGGGAAAGGGGGAAAGCAAAGTTTGTACATACTGTGTTGAACACACCAGGTTGATGGGAGGAAGGCAATACCAAGAAGGCAAGATCCCCTTCCCTCCATGTCCTAAGGGATTTGAGAGGAAACGGGTCCCTCGTTTCCCCTCGCCTGGCTATTTCTATACCATCTTTCTTCAGAGAGGAGCACACGGATGCCTCAGCACGGCAGGCACAGAATTTGCATGGACTTGCACAGCACTAGGAGCAGTGCAGGCTCTCTGCTCAGAGGAGGATGTTAATTTTGCCTTGATGGGCCTCCTGAATACCAAGGATGAAGGATATTATCCTTACGAAGACTTTTCTGAAACTTTTGCTTGGGATGTTTAAGCCAGCTCTTTGGAAATTTCAAGCCTTGCAAGATGATTTAAGGAAGAAATACAATTTATTATTACTTATAGCCTGACAGCACCTGACAGCATACAGGACTGCAGGCTAGAACACGCGAACGGCTTCTGCTGCAGATGGACGTGCAAACACCCGATGTGATAGAAACACCACAGAAGGGCAAAGAAAACTGCAAAGGGACCTCAGTGGTTTTATGAGCAGACAAGTAAGTGGACATTTGCCATTTAAATGCAGCCAAAAGGCCACAATTCTCATCTCTCCCGTTTCAAGGTCTTCCCACTATACAAGGGACTCCGTAAAAGGGGCACTAACAGACACTGCTGCGTACAGCTAAGGCTGCCGGCAGAACCGGGCACTGTTTGCTAGCCCTGGGGGAAGAGGTCAGTGCACTGCCACGGCCGCCTATGAGCTGCGTGCTTCTTAAAATAAGCATATTCGTTCCCATGCGTTTATATAAGCACATCTCTGTTGTTACATTCAGAAACTAATGCAACGGGAAGCTTTTCAAAAATGGTTTAGGTTTGCTACTAATAGCTGAAATGAAGATCCCCAGCACATCGGAAACGAGTGCTCTCCTGTACGAAAGCTGTGCATGCTCATACACAGCCGTGGGCAAGTGCTGCTAGAGAGCTACATCACTGGACGTTAATACAGGTAGACCAAAAAGAGGAAGGTCACCAAGAGTGCAAGTTCCAGCCTCGTAATTAGACAGCCACAAACGAGCCCTGGAGGGGCTGCCTTGGCCTCCGTCAAGCTCTGCACAGCTCAAGATTTGACGCCTGCACAGCTGCAGGATGCAGCCTGAGACGCTCAGGATGTGCAAAGCGAGCGGGTGAACCACCCGGGCAGCCCACAGGTATTGCTCCTTTCTCCCCACATCAAGCACATACAGACCGCATATTTTCACCAGGCTTGTCCAAAACCCAAATGAACCGGAAACTGAAATGGAGCTCCCTTTACCTATGGATCATACCTATAGGTTAAGCCACTTTCAGGGTGCATTTGGGTTTCAGCCCCAAATTTGTGGCTTTGGTCCAGATTCATTCTGTGGTTTGGCTTAAAAGTCAAAGTAGGGTTTAGAGGTAGCCGCGTTCATAGCGTTTCCTGCAGTCCAAGAGCAGCACCACTCTAACGTAAATGAATAGGTTAAAATGAACCTGATTAGCTGAATCAGCCATGGGACAGACAGGTAATTTCTTGAGGTCCCCTTCAGGCCTGTTTTTCATGTTGTTGGTGCCTTGTTAAGCTTCTTAAAACAAACTGAGGATCAAATACTCCAGCAGGGCTGACTGGCTGCACCAGAGACCAAAGAGTCACCAACTGGCCCCACTGGAACGTGACATTGCTGTTTGAAAGCTCTGCAAAAAGGAATAGCCCCACGCTAATTTGCTTAAGCCTTGAATGTTCGTATTAAAGCAGAACCTAAAATAAATTAGTTATGATTTGCTTATCAAAAGCCATGCACAGGAAGCTTATGTTTTGATTTTACAGGAGATTATCTCCGCGAGCGTGAGTCAGCGGGGAGTGCCACGGGGAGGGAAAGGGGTTCAGGGCTTAACGCAGAAGAGAATACATTGATACTGCTACAATCTGCCACAGATGCTCCATTTCTCACAGATTTTTTTTCTCCCCGAGATTGTCTTGCTTTCTCTCCTCCTCCCTTCTGGTGGACCCCATTACGAGCATTTAAAACACCCCTGAGTTCTCCTGAGCAGGTTTGGTGTGTTCATTAAAGTACAGTGAGCACTTATTGGCCGTAATGAGCCCTCATTAAATTCTGCTAAGTGCCAGGACTGTGTGGTTGTACTGAGCAGATTCAGGTACCTGGAGGAGAGCTCAGGGATGGGAGGATACTGGAAAAAATATTTTCTAAAATAGATCTAAAAACCTTCTCCTCCTTTTTAGGATGGCTGCAGCCTGAGAACAAGCTGTTCCTCTGCTCTGCAAGCACGGGGTGGGGTAGGTCAGACCTGTTAAGCACTGGCTAAAAGTTATTTACTACTAGAATCTTTTTCCCATCCCAGAAGGCCTCTCCGCTCCTCTTATCAAAACAGGAATGAACTAAAGATTTTGCATATTTGCATCTCCTCATTTGAGAATTTTAGTACATTTGTTACTTAAAGATAAAAGCCTGCCTCTCAAAATTCACTTATTGATGTGATTTTTCTCAGCCTCAGGGAAAGTTGCAGGATAGATCGCAGAGCAGAGATTCAAAAGAGCTGGCAACACTGTAGGGAAAAGGCCAAAACCACAATATGCACTGAGTCAAGCCCAGAAAATAAATGCTGCACGTGGCAGGGCTTGACCAGTCAGAGGTCCACGTGACCTTAACTCAATCTTAACCCATACCTATACACCTTTGGGAAGCAGCTGGACTGTTTGTGCATGGCAGCCACAGGTTCTCCTGGTTCCCTCGTGTGCAAGGCTGGTCTAGGGGCTCGGGTTCACGATCCACGCAGCACAGCTATGCTACCAGATGCTCTACGGCCACCAGACCTCAGCAAAGTTCATGGAAAAAGCAGCCACCTCCGTCTCCTGCTCCCTGTAGGACCACACTCCATCCACTGCTGAGGGAAGAGCCGCTTTGTCTCTTTTGCCCATTTGGTTGGGTCATTAGGGCTCAACAGAATTGAGTAAACCAAGCCATAACTTTGAAGCTAGGAGTCTTGATCAAGACTGTTGGGCGCCCACCGAGTCTGGCTGACTCCTTCAGTGGGGTATTACCAGTTCCAACTTCAAATGAGTCGTTTGACTGTAAAAGTTGTTTGTTTTCTACTACACCAGCTTAGAGGAACTAACAATTATCAGAAAACAGCCACCTGGAAGAGACAACAGGCACCAAAGGGCAACTCTAGGGCTTCCTCTGTGGGGCACAGAGCTAACTCCAGAGCTATGCGCTACTCAAGGACCGGCTGTGCTTAGAGAGATAAATTCATCAGTTCCCTGCCACCAAAAACCCAGTAATTCCAATTCACTTAATAAAAGATCTCCTCTGTCTCCTTTTCCACCAGGTATGACAAGAAAGAGAAATCTCTGCTTGAGACAAAACGCCGCTGAGCTACCTTCTGGGCTGCTGCACGCTATTGTTCCACGTTCAGTGAGACAAGCAGATCTCACAGCACAGGAGGAAGGTCCACGCCTGCCTTCAGACAGCCTTTCATTTTATGAGAATCGATTTCTTTTGTGTTATAGTTCAGGACCTGACACATGCAATGTGACTTTTCAATATCACTCATCCCTAAATCAAGCAAAAATGAGAGGTGAGAAATGGCTTGTCTTGGGCCAGAAACCTCACAGAAGGTATCAACTCTGGAGCAATCACAAAAATAAAAATAAAAGGCCTGTGTCAGCTGAATCACCTAATTACCCCATATTAATTGCATTGCACCTTTCTCTAATTACCCCTATGGCACAGTCCAGGCAGTCCATACACAGAGAGCTAATTTCACAGCAAGAATCATGACAGTCTCCTTAAATCTGGGATTGTACTTTACAAACCAGAACACTCTTCACACCTAGATGACGATACCAGGGTAAGGATGATATTTTACATGCTCATGTTCTGTTCTCACATTCATTTTCCATCATCCAGATCAGAGACAGGACACATCCTAAATGTATGGTCATTCCCACAACTATGAAGCAGTTCCCATTGCAGGATTCAATATTACTAGTTAATATTTTTTATCAAGAGCTGCTCATCACTGCTAACATTAAGACATATGAATTAACTAAAAACATACACGAATATACTTTAACCTCTACTAACCCCTAATGAGTCACTGACGGCAAGCAACTATTTACGGAATCTGAGTCAGACCACAGCTAGATGATCAGCTCATCCTCCAGAAATTCAGTGTATATCCCAATGGGGAGGAGAGATCTCCTGGAAGTGGGAGGTTTCTGTAAGCATCCCCAGGAGATGGGGATGGCTGTAAAATGCAATGGATCAAGACCAGGTTGTATGGGATACAAAGCAGAGATGGCTTCCCAAGCAGGCATGGAGAGACTGACCTTCATCAAACAGCAGAAGGCCTGGGATGGTGCTGAATTTATGCTGCTCTCCTTCTCCAGAAGGAAAACAGCAACGTTGGATAAATTATTATTTTTTTTTCTTCCCTGTAATAGCTACTATCGAGGGTAACTAAAGCACTTTGTTATTGAAGCTGTATCTGAATTTCTGAAACTGCTCAGTGGAACACCCATCACCCTCCCTCATCATCCCCACACCTTTTCAGGTAGCCTTTACTTACAATTGTGAAGTTCATGACCTTCAGAATCCAGATGGTCATAGCAAGGTTCACCAGGATTAAAATCATTAGGAGCAGCACAAAGAAATAGAGGCATCTCTTCCTCCAGCCATAAATCCCCACTTTGTATACCTGGGGTCCTTCCGAGGTCTGCATGGTGCTCCTGTGTGCGTACTGTTCCTGAGGCATCTGAAACAATCACATAAAAATAACCACGTGTATTAAGCGGCAAGACAAATCCTATGATAAGAACTGCTAATGCCTTCTGTTGATTCTTCTCAGGGTGTTTTTTTTTTTTTTTTTTAATCTTCAGAATTTACCAGCTGGGCAGTGTTTTGTTTTGTATCTTGGCTCTGTATTATTTTTCTTGCTGCTTGCTATATGCTATAACCTACCATAAGCAAATTGTGTGTGTCTGTGCGTACATATACATATATATAAAACAAACTCTCTCTCTGTGTGTGTGTGTGTGTGTGTGTGTATATATATATATATATTTATAAATAGACGTAAGCACATTGTCTAAACTGTCTTAAGGCATCCTGTGGAGATCACTCCCTTGTGACTCCCTTCACTGCTCCAGGTTTTTGCAAGGCAAGCACTCCAGGGCCTCCAAGAATCCTAAGGGGGAATTTTTGCATGCGTTTGGTAAAAGAAGTTGAGTTCAGCAGTTTGTTTTGAAGATGCAACAATTTAAAGCCCTCTCTGAGGCTTTAATTCAAAAAAAAAAAAAAAAAAAAAATCACATCAAATCATTCCTTCTAGCCAAACAAAGAAGGCAAAGGGGAAATGTTTGTCTTTGTTTGCAACAATTTCATGGGATTTCCCCAGGAATGCAGGTCTTACATTTTCAGGCACACACAAACTGAAGATATCAAAACGTGTCTAATAACAAGTAGCTTGCTGAAAGTTTTGCAATTAAGCCTTCCTCCTCCAAGCACCCGGCCTCAGCCCTCATTCAGTGAGTTACCAAATTCACATCACAGGATGAAACAAGGCAAGTTCCTCTCCATGGGAGTCTGATCTGCGAGGGCAGCAATGAAACAACGATAAAAATAAGACAGTCACTGATAGCAGCTTTTGTTTGTTTGTTTACCATTATTTTCATAGGAGCTTTTCTTGCTTACTTTTAGAGGAATTTGCCGACGGCTTCATATTACAGGCCCCTGTGTGCCACCAAGCTCACATGTTGGGTATTTATTTATTTCAGTTTTCTCAGCTGGATATTACCTTCCCCCACAAACTATGCCTCACTTGCAACCTCAGGCTGTGCCAGCTAAAGATAAGGTTGTGAAGATCTGCAATGCCGATTAATAAAAATAGCCAGACCGAGTCAGCGAGAGCCAAGCGCTACACTGCAAATATGTGTGTTCTTAACAGGGGTTGTGTCCGCCAATAGAGCTAACCATTAAAAGTACAGGAGAGAGGGAAAGGAGAGAAAAGTACAGGAGAGAAGGATCACGTAATCTTTGCAACCTAGGGTATCTCTATGCTTCAAGACAACACAAAACTTAGGTTATACCAGGGTGAGCAAAACAAGTTGCTCACACAGCTGTGTCTTCACTGGTATTTTCGCTCACAGTTGTTAAGTCAGAACTTTAATCCATGGAGGGTTTTGCAGTGTGGAGCGTGGTGGAGGAGAGCAGCCAGGTCACTAGCAAATACACCCACTTGCAGAAAACCAGGCCCTTGCGTGGCTCCAATCGCGCTGCAAAGGGACATCTTAACAGTAAATTACAGGGTTTCCACTACCTGAGGGAAATTATAACAGCAGCTACTGCACACAGTCAAGGATTTTATTGCCCAATATTTTAACAGGGGATCCTGGAGAGCACGTATAAAATGCAGCCTTTCCCTTGGCAAAGACGAGTAACTTTATCTCCAAGGCTCTTGAATCATGAAGCAGGTCTGACAGATCACGAACCAATCTGAAACAGCCAGTACAAAACAACGCCTTATTGCAAAACCTGCGTTTTTTCTTTCCCTCCCCACCATTTTTTTTTCTTTTTTTTTTTTTTTTTCCACTTGCAAGATGGAGAAAACAGCATATCCAACTGGGGCAAAAATCTTGCAGACATCAAATGATTTATGGAGGAGCAGAATATAACCACAGAAAGCAACCTGAATCTGCAGAACAACCTCATTTTGAGAATTTCTCTGGTTTAGATAAAATATTTAGCTGAAAGCTGTCCTAACAGAGCTAGAGCAACTGAAACACCACAGCATGAATGGGGAACACGACCTAGTAACACCAAATAAATTTGTAACAAGAAAATAATGTGGAATTGATAGATGGAATGCTTTCTTTTTCTCTATATATACATATATGCTCACACAGCTACATTTGAATCTATATATGATTTCTAGTCAGTATTTTTCTGCTGCATTGCAAATACCAAAAAAAAAAAAAAAAAAAAAAAAA
>VZSV01000015.1:6762396-6798157 GCA_013398735.1 Nothocercus julius
GCGTCTGTAGTTCTCTTGGAAGAGAAGAAAGAATGATGGACAGGAAGTGCTAAGCTCTGTTAAACAAGCAAGTTGAATAAGGTGGTCTGTTAGGCAGCTTCAAAAGAAACAAACTATACCCTATATCAATAAGTGTCTCTGTGTGGGAGGGCGAAGCAAGATAATTTACATTTTGGAAACTTCTCCCAGCTCAAATATTAGAAAAGAAATAAGCAGCAAATTAGGCAACGGGGAAAAAAAAAAAAAATATTACTATGAAAGTATGTGCAATGCAAGGTACCTGCCTCTTCAATCACTGCAGAAAGAAAAGCTAAGCAAAGGGTTTTTGTGCAATAGCTGTAGACAAAATCCTTATACTTCAACACTGCAAACACTTGCAAACTGATACAAAATCCAGTCAGCCAGAAAAAATTTCCATCTTTTCACTTTACCACACCTTTAATTTGGCCCATTAAAAAAAAAAAAAAAAAGGTTTATTTGGTTTATTTGTTTTTTAAGGTCACGGAAGAGTCACATCCCTACGTACTCCATGCGACACAGGCTGCTCACCAAGTGTTTCTGGCTCAAAGCTCTGGTGCTTTCTTGTAGTAAAGCTGCAGCCAGACTCAGCTGAAAAGTGTCACAAATCAGGACCGGCTCTGAATTTCCAAAAAGAAACAGCCTTTGGGGCTGCAGCTGGGGGAAGGCAACGGCTCTGGGGACGGCAGCATTTATTGCCATGTTCCCTGAGCCTGCCCTGGGTGCTGGGGCCACCACCACCCTCTTCTCTTTCTCCCTTGGCTTTTTTTTCCCCGCGGGCTGCAATGAGGAGCGCGCTGCAGCCTCCCCAGGGCAAGCTCTCTGCGAGCTCCAAACGCTCTGCACGTTCACATGCTTTAATTTCTCTGACTTTAAAGTGTGCGTTATCCGCCAGGTCCAAAAGAACAGACATTTTGGGAGCAAAACTGAGAACAAAATTTGGCACGAAGAGGAAGGACTGTTTGAGCCATCTATCAACACGTGCTGCCTCTCCAATCCCTGTAAAACTCTCAAGCTTGAATCTCCAGGCCTGTTAATCCACCAGCTTCGTGACCCAGAAGTGATTTACGGAACCGCACATGGGTCAGACCTCAGCTTGTGCGTCCATAAAAGGATCTGGCCCTGGGAAATGCCTTTTGACCTGCAGATTGGCCAGCAAGGCCTGAGAAGTGGGGACCAGACAGAAGGGCGAAGTACTTGCTGCGGTGGTTAAATCTTACAACCCTCTTCTACGGGCTAAGCCTTGAGCTCACTGTTCTGTTTTGGTGCGTGCCAGCGTGTCGTAAGCACGAGTGCCCACACAGACAAGTGCCATTTTCCAATGGGATGTATTGTTCTTTCTGACTAGTTTCCATTACGTGTAGAGTTTTCACAGACACCTACCCTCCTTCTGACGAGTGTAGGTATCTCTATTCCAGATCCCTCAGCGCTCCAGGGCTGTGCTCTAACTCCAGCATCTTGAGAGCTGCCCCCTAACTCCAATATCATCTTGACATCTCATGTAATTCCCTGAGAAGCTACGGATGACAGCATTTCCACAAGGAACTTTCAGGTATTGCAAATGCCTTCGTTTATAAACCAGCAGCAAATGGAAAGCTCAGCACAGGACTTCGGCTCTGCCCAGTTACTGCTCTGCATTCCATAAGGGCTTATGGCAAAAACTCTGAACATTGGAGTTTGCTAGAATGAAATGAAGGAACAGGCAGTTCCATCTGTGAATAGTAGCATCTCCTAACACAAAAGTGGTATTTTATTCTAAGATGTTGTAAGAGCCTGTGGGCAATGTGATGTTACTATCGTTTCTCTTCTCTGGAGAAGAAAAACATGTCTGTTTTCCTACATGATTTCTAAGTGTTTCTTCTAACTTGTAAATGGTTTTCTTAATAAAGTTCCTTTGTCTTTATATTTTTCTTTGCCACAGTTATGGAGGAATTCAAAAGGAAAGTTAAGGAGGGATAAAATGTTTCTGAAAGCGGATTCTCTTAGGCATCCAGTAAACCTGCAAAGAATTTCTTTGGCGAAATGCTCCATAATTTGTTGCAATATATTCATACTGCATGCAAATATATGGAATTTGCTGCATTTGCACACAGGTTTTTTTGCACCACTCAGATGATGTCAAGCAATCATGCAGCCGTTTGTGCCAGGTTTATCAATGCTCTCTCCCACTGGAGCATCTCAAAGCAGGATGAGCAAACAGGAGAGCTGGAATAAAGCAGCCAGCAGCAGGTCTGACTAGAGGAGACTGCACTAACAGCAAGAGATCTATAATCAACAGCTTGAATCAGAAAGCAATCTATGAAAGGCGACACTTTTCAGTCTTCTACCCCAAACTGCACCCTGTTGTTCCACAATACCACCTAAGAGACTACGGCTTCTGTGAATGTGCAAAAGAGGATTCATATCATGGATTTGCACAGCTATAATCCAACAAGCATGACAAATTTTGAGAGCTAGGGGCTTGAGCACATGCCAGCAGCACGAATACAGTCTCTACAGTCATCTGGATCTACGCTAGCACAAGTTAAAACTCGTCTTGCTGCATCTCCCTCTCCATCTTCCTTATATGTGCATACACTGTGCTTATCCACTTTTTCAACAGCACGGACATACTTGGTTTCCAGTTCGTTCTTGGGCAGGACCAGGAGGAGGCATATGCATGTTAAGGTGGTTTTACAGTTCTCACGTCTATGTGCTTGCAAGATCATGAGAATCGCCACTTTCACTGCATTTATATAACCCCTGAGGTCCCTCAGGTCCCTTGCGCAGCGCCCACCAGGGCCCGCACACCGAAAAAACCCTGCGCACACTGCACCGGTGGGGCAGTCAGGATTGCAGCAACCCATGCTGACCTCCAGCTGGCTGTGAAACTTGTGCAGCTCGTGTCACCCGAGGAGCTCGGGCAGGACAGCTCCTAGAGCCAGGTACGAGCGGCTGAGTCTTGTCTGCTGCTCAGACAGACGCGTTCCAGGCTGCTCATCCCTCCGGGTCTGCAGCACCGACGACCTCGCTTGGGACCTGGGGCGGTGCATGTTCTGCGCTAGGAATGTGAAGTTGACTCTTCATCCCCCACGCCCCCAAAAGCACGTAACAAGCAGTGAAAAACATCAAAGGTTGACTCAGTGTCTAAATTTAACAACTACTGAAATAAGCAATGCAGTTACAAGTCTGCAGGGTCAGATGGCAGCCTACAAAGGCTCAAGCAGTCCAGATCACTCAAAGTCCTTCATTTAACTGAGCATTTTCACCATAGCTGCAATTTCCGCAAAAAGAAAACTTTGAGCTTATAAAGCCTCATCATTTCACCATACTTCTCTCTCTTCCACAGCTCATCTCTGTCCTTCCTCTTATTTCCTTTGTCTCCATCATCCCCAAAGACACTCCAATACATTCCTCACCTGGGGAGGATGCCCTTCATGCATTCCAAACCCACAAAGTCCTGACTTGGTCCAACACAAGCCATTTCAGCTCCCTAGCAATAATATTTCCAGTAAACATCCAATCCACTGAAATCTGCTGTGTCCAGCTTGGGTTTCCTCACTGCCTGATCCTGAGAGCATCCCCCAGAGCTGCCTACACATGTGCTTCACCAGGAGCACTGGGAGAAGCTCTGGCCCTGTCCCATAGTGGAGTCAATCAATTTTGATGGTCAACCCGGCCTCGTCATCAAATGCTTCAATTCACAAAGTGAACGACCACTTGAGCATTTGAGTCCTGCGCACATATCTTGCCGGACACAGCAGAGGCAAACTTCAGGGTCTAACTCCTGTGGTAAATTCAGCCAGAAATGTTTAGTGCCGACCCAAGGTACAATTTAGCAATCTTAATTATTTCCTCACCTTAAAAAAAAAAAAAAAAAGGCACCAGAAAAAAACAGATAAAAAACATTTTCAAAACATCGAATATCACTGCTGTGAAAATCTGAGGAAGAGACGCTGGCAGAGACAGGGAACTCTGTGAAGCTCCGAGAGGCAAACTCCTCCTGACACCCCCATCAGCCTTGACAAACACGCTGTACCCGAACTTCCAAACACCAGCCTGCCTTATAAGGGGCTGATATCTCTGCAAAGGCAAGATGAGCCTTAATGCTGCGAGGAAAAGGATGAGAGAGCACTGCCTAAATTGGCAGGCTCCTAAAGGGAGAGGAGCTTTTTATCATAGACATATCTTAAGTTATTTGGAGAAAGAAAAGCAAATCAGAAGAGAAGGTGCAGACAGAACAGCCACTAAATTAAAGTTTTTCCTTCTAATCTACTCTACATGGTTCCTGTGTGTGCTGTCTGCTGCAGTTTGCCTGTGCTTTATACAATATGGGGAGGAAAAAAAAAAAAAAAAAGTATGCAGAGAATCACAAGGCAATGATTATTACCGAACTCCTGCCTCCCTGAACAGTTTAGCTATACCAGGTGGCAGGAATAACTAATAACACCCAAATAATCCTCCAGACAGATACATTTTCAACCTCTTAAGCAACTGTAATCATTCATATGTATATGTAGATATATCTGCCTATATATATATTTATTAGGACTGAATAGTATTTTCCCAAAAATCTGCACGTGCCACACTGTACAGAGCAAACCTTTCGGTGCATTCAGACTTTGTCCAAAAAGGACGGAGTCGGGCGCGAACCAGCTGCCGCGGGCACACGCAGCCCGAGCTGCAGAATTCCTGCTGAGCACAAGTTCGCCAGAAACCTCCACGCAGCCTCAGCCCAAGGCGGCCCTCCAGCAAACACGCGCGAGCAAGGCACCCTCAGCCTTCCTCCTCCGAACGCGGGGAGCACGGAGCCTCCCGCGCCCGGGAGCGGCGAAGCCGGGGGCTGCGCCGGGACCCGCCAGCTCTTACCTCCCTTTGGGCGGCCGGACGGGACGCGGCGCCGCGTGCCGGGGACGGAGCGGGGCTGCTTGCTGAGCAGCACCAGGCCTAGCCCGCGCTCCGAGCTGCCCCTGTCAGATTTTCCAGCAGCAGAACGGCAGCCAAGTCCCTGCCCATGCCTGAAGAATTTCCTGAACAGCATTCCCCTTCTTTTTCTAACTGCTTTGAAACCGCGCTGTCTGTGCTTCAATAAGGCTTTGTCAGGCCAAGCTACAGCTACTGGTCTGGCTCCAGAGAGTGATTGAAAACACATGTGTTCTGCACTGAAAGCCCCCTTCTCTGCACACACATTCAGCCACATCCAAACCCCTCCACACGGAGCCTGTGAGGCTGCATGTCTTGCGTTTGTAGCTATAGAGCTGGCCCTGTCTGTAAATCTGTAAAATATATGCCTATGTATGTTTTTGTTTTTGTTTTTTTTTGGTAGGGATTTCATTTGGGAAGAGGAAAAGGGGGTGGCAGGGATGCCATTCCCACACACGCCACCTCGGCTCTGCCTCTTCAGGCTGTGCCTGTGCCAGTGGTCACGGGTGCCGAGGTTAACAGTCAGCTCTGCCCAACCCCAAAAGGCAAGGAAACGCAGGAATTAAAATCTCAGTTCGCCGCCACTCTCCTCTTACCTCTGCCGCTGCCTCTTCTAAAAAATCGCGAGGAAAAGGAAGCATATTTTTAGCATCTCTAGGCTCAGTTCAGCACATCAGAACAGTAGCCTAATCTTGACACACACTCCTGTATCTGCTTATACTAAAAATAATACAACTATTTTTGAGTACTTTCATCCCTCTCTGCTTTTCAGCTGCCCTAACCTTTAAAAATATTTTAAGCATCGCGTATCTGTTTTTAAGGAAAATTAACATTGCTTTGGTGTTGGCTTAAGGAAAAGAAATAGAAGATATAACGCTGTATACCTTTTATCAGAATGGGTCCCAGTTCTTAGTCTCTGTAATCATTTCCAGATAATAGCTCAGGTCAAGGCAAGGAACATGGGCTCTGTGGCTGGAGGCGCCCTGCTCCGGACACGCGTCCACGAAGCAGAACCGGAGTAGATGTGCAAACGCACATGGATGTCCCCCTTATTCCACCACAGCCAAGTCCCACCAAAGATGAAGCACAGCAGCAGAGTTGTCAAGGTAACAATGTAGAAAAGAGAAAGTTTAAAGAGAGAGAGTTGCATTTTTCCCCCTTAACGCTCTTTCCCAAAACCATGCACCCCATTTGTAGCAGGTTATTCTGGGCTGTGATTTACCAAGGCAATGAGTGCAGAGGACGTGTTTGCACAAGACAATTGCAGATGGGAACTAAAAATAACTGAGAGTCCTAGGCAAGGTCTGGTCCCACGTGCATCAAAGGCTACAGAGACCGGGTTGTCCTCCATGGACTTTGGATTAAGTCCACAGCAAGGACTCCCTTAGCCAGTGGGAAGGGAAGAGCTGCCCTTCACAACTGGGCTATGAGATCTTCCCAAACCCACAGGGGTTGCCCACGTGGTCGGCCTGCAGCACTTAATCCATCCTGCTTTGAGAGCTGCCAGGGTAACCCCATGAGGGGCTTCCCGCAGTGCCCTGTCCCAGTACCTAAACACCCATTTTGAACCCCTGCAAGCAGCCACCCATCAGTCAACATCACCGAGGCACCTTGTCAACGTGCACAGACCAGCACCTTGACTTCAGTAAATACATGTGGAGTAGGATGCTATTTTACAGAAGAAAAGACAGCGGGAAAACTCCTGAGCCCCCTGTTTTCAGTTTACTAAGCAGCGAGCCAAGCAAAAGGCATGCACATTTATACAAGCCGTATAAATGAGACCACTGCTGACAGCATTTCGGGTCTGTTTGCACAGCTTGGGAAGATTCACTTGGTGCCAGAACAGGAACCACAGTCTCCTGGCTCCCAAACCAGGAGAGCCATCAATGCAACCAAAATCCAGCCTCCCAAACAGGCTACAACAACATCCTTTGGGTTTGCAGTCAATACCAAGAGAGACCACCAGCACCTCAAACCGTTACAGGCTGTTCACATAAATAAACAGAAATAGAAAAATAGGAACTTTAGATTAGATCTTCAGTTGCAGGAGATGGGTCTTGCCTTCTGTTTTAAATTTCCCACAGGTGTTTATAGAGCAAACCAGCAAAGTATGGTGACAAGCACTAACTCCAATGTATAGATGTACGTTTTGAGTTAAGCTCATCCTTCAGGGCTTTGTGGGTCCATGGTGTTTTAGGGCAGCCTGGCTCTGGCAGGACGAGCAGTCAGACTGGGGGGAAGCATAGTACTTTGAAATTATTCATAGCTTTTCATACAAAATGGTAAATCAGAGGATTTCAGTTTTTTCCTCATTGTTTGGACTCCTAACCATTTGCCAAAGGTGGTGCATAGCCCTTTAATAATTTCACCACAGCCCTTTAGTAATTTCACAGTGAAAGATTTCTGCGTACCCTACACAAATCTCTCTTTTTCTGTCATTTTTCGCAGCTCCCTTGGGAATAGTCCACAGCCCTCCGATACATCTGTAGACCACAGACTGGAAGCTATTGCTGGAGATAACTTAATCCCTATTAAAAATGTAAATGATCTCTTCCGTGTGCCATACTTTCTACCTTCTGAATTTTTCTGCGAGTTAGCAGCATCCTGGCAGGTAGAGACATCGTAAGGTGACAGTATTAAAACTGCATTTTTTTTTCCGCTAGCATAATTAGTAGGCCAAGTCTATAAATATTTACATTAAATCTGTCAGGCATCACACCAACCTCACTGATAACTTAAGTGTGTCTTACTATAAACTGCATTAATGTCTAACTATTTTGTCATCAAGTAACACAGAAAATGCTCTTTAGAGCTAAGCCATTTTGACTAAGTTGTTTTTATCTCTTTCTCATTTGGGTATAGGGTTTAAAGATGTTTTGAGCAACAGAACTGTGGCTTGGTGACCCTTATTTTTTCTGTTATTACGCTATCACTTGTATTACTGCCAATACTACCAAAAATATATGAACCTTGCAAACATAAAACTTAAGCTGATATCAACATAACTATCTGCATAACTGTTACTATTTCTCTGCACTGGCAGGATGATGAGGATAAAGAAAGGTGAGGATAAAAAAAGTTTTTTTTTTTTTTTTTTTTTTTAAAAAAAGACTAAAGCTCCTTGAAAAGGAAAGAATGAATTAAAATCCCAAGCTTCAGCATCTTGGCAGCTAGAGATTACAAGGGGTAGGGACTGTCACGTTGGGCAGAAAATTCACCTCGATGGATAAGGGAGGCAGGAAATTTCCTTCTGCCCTGCCATTTATGCCTGCCCTGTTTTGGCCTCACACTATCTTTTAGAAATAGTTGAAAACAATTCTTAGTATTTATTGCACACATAATCACACATAATCAATTCTGTTAAACTGATAATATCTATGTCCACACACACAAAAAAAATTAACAGTAATTCCATGCTGTGCAGATTTCTGGGGGCTTCCTGAAACATTCCCAAATTCTCTCTAAGAAAATCAGAGTTAAACAAATACAAAGAAAGTATCTGCATTTAAGCCCAGGTGTGGAAGCACCTGGAGCAGAGAATGAAGTCAAAATGAATTTTTTAATATCTGAGTAAGATAATTAAGCAATCTCTTGCTTTAGCTTTTCCTTCAAATGGTGTTTTCATTCCATTAAGTCTTTTGAAATATGACGACGGAGTCAGTATAAATGTTCAAACGTTTTTAGACTCTAAATTGAAACGAATCTGCCTAATTATTATTTGTTGCTGTTTTTTAAATCAGCGGCAGCCCTGGACTCGTGTCACGGATCTGTTGAATATGCATGTGTAAAGAGAGAAGCTGACACTTTACAGAGCTCCATGTCCTAAATACAGAGTTAAGGTAGCTAATGGACTAGCAAGATAGCTATTCTGAGCCAGGAATAGAAAGCACGGGAAAGGAGGCTACAGGTTAGCACTCCAGGTGGTCTCTCCCAGCCCTCTACCCGTGTTCAGACACGATGGAGGGGACTGCAATTAGAAAGGGAGGGTAGGAAGAGGATCCCCAAAGTCTTTTAGCCAACGGCAGCACTAACACAACAGGAACAGATCTTAGCAGGGTCACCAGAAGGGAAGAATTTTGACCAGAGAGTGAAAATCCACCTCTCTGTACATGAGCGTGTGTGTGTGTGTTCAGCTATAAGACTCTATTACAGATGGTTCTTGGAAACCAACGTACTCTGAGTGTGCAACAGTGAGCTGGAAGCAATGAGACCTTCAGAGTCTGCATCACCATCTACTGCTCTAGTTTCCTCAGACGAGATAAATATTGCAAACCATGGGACTGGTTACGAGATGTAAGATCTTCTAATTCCTTGAAATTAAACATGAAAAAAATGACAAGGCCATAGAGCTAATGCCTTCGTCGTCCTGCTCTAGCTGACAGGGCATTCAAGGATGCACTGAATTTTTGGCAAATGAGAAATTCTGGTGATTGCAGAGATGTCCCTGGAGTCCCTGCTTTATACAATCTGTACATTGAGGGGGTTAGAACTGGGAACTAATTTTTTTTTCCCCTTCCACTCACCTGGAGTTAGCAAGCAGCAGCACCACAGCTAAAAGGGGACCAGGAGAAACAAGACAGCGGCCGCCCTGGTTCTGGGAGCATTCTGCAGGCGGTCTGGAGGACACTAGGCCAGGCAGCAGGCAGGGTTTCCTGTGCAGGACTGGTAACACCGCCGAAGTGCAGGCGGAGGGTTCAAGGAGCCAGAGGACTCAGGCCAAACTGCCTATCCAGGCTTATCAGGCTGCCGCAGTTCCCGCACGGCCACTGCTCAGTGCCTGGAGCCTAGAGAAGATCCCTCCGCGTCTCTGCTGCTGCTGTGAGACAAGGGCCGAGGTGACAAAAAGCTACCAGGGAGGGCAGCGATCTTTCCTCCCATACGCTCAGAGGATTTGGAGAAAAGGAGGAGGAGGACAGAAACTCAGTTCAAGCGCTCGATGCGCCACAATAACATCAGGCCAACGTTCTGCATTGCACGGGTGGATCTGAAACAAGGGTATCGAGAGCAACCTATTCCTGACAGTTATTTTGTCTGTAGAGTCCAAGATGCACAGACTCCCTGAGCTCACCTGCAGATTGCAGCTCACCTGAGCCAAAAGCTCAGTGCTCTGCTCCCATTTCCACAAAAGCAGCATTTATCCAGCCAAAGAGCCCTGGCTGCAGCCACAGGCAACCATCCCTCGGCTCCGGCCACTGCTTTGCAATTATTCTGATCATTTCAGCCATTTTCAGACTCTTCTCAGAAATAATTTAAGGCCAGTAGAGCTTGTTAATAGGTAAAATGGAAACTGTTCCTTTTCATTTCTCTGGCAACATTACTGCAATTATCCTGAATCATTCTCAAACTACGTGGGCTGTAATTTCAAGGCAATACTACAATTGCAGAATCCTGCTTTTCCAGCCAGCATGTATCATTCTCCCCATCCAGAAGTTATTTATCAATAATCAGAGAGGTCTTCATTTACAAACGACAGACTCTCTTCATTTGCAGCATGACAAGGGAATAGCGTGAGTGTCCCCACGCAAAGGCGCACATCTCCCCCAGGCTCTCCCTCTTCTGCAGGATTGGCATAACAAACACAAGAAAGAAAGGGGGTGGGGGAGAGGAAGATTAATTTTATACAGATGTAAGAGGAAATATTCAGTTGGCCAGACGAATAATTATTCTTCTATTAAAGTCTTAATGGTATCCAAATTTATTATTCTTATCTGAGCAGCCTCAACCTGGGTTAATTCAGAAATAAGGCTCTAGGCACGCAGATGCTCTGTAAGCTTCATTTAGATATATGCCCCAATGAAAACAAATCTTCACCTTGGTCCGCAATAATCCTCTTCTGATGGAGTTTGGTTTGTCTGCCAAGTCTTTTGTGATTTTTTTTTGGAGTACAGATATGCCACGCTGCCCATACTTAATGCAGGGAGCAGCCACCGGTCAAGCGGAGCTGTTTAGCAGTCTGTGCAAATCACAGCCTTTTCCTTTCCACTCCCTATTTTGATTCTGTCAAGTAAGCAGATTTGCTTGTCCTTTCACTTTTATTACATCAGAGAGCTTCACGTCACCTGATGCACTCAGATTTGGCTCTCCAGAACAATTTTTGAGGCAGCATCTCTGTATTCTTGCAGAGCAGTTAGCAAGATTCTTGCAGGACGCTTGCAAGGCAGACGGCCAGTCCACAAGCAGACCTGGACACCACCGTCTATTTTAAGGAGCTGTGCGATGCCTTTCTAGACGCTAAGACTTTCATAAGAGAACACAAGACTCCTGACACGAGCAGCAGTGACCCTAATGCAAAACACCTGATCCAAAGGTGGATGCTTCATGTCCTCTTTCCTTGACACCATGGGTCACTCGCCATCAGGCTCAAACTGAAGTCCAAGTTTCTCTAGAACTCATAAATAAATGCACACAGGCATATACTCTCACATATTCTGAGTTTTAGCAGAAAATGAGGAGGAAGGTTTAAAAACGGAAATTGATAGGAACATAAATGGAGATGGCATGGAATGTATGGGCCAGAGGGAAGAAAAAACAGATATAATGGCCTGAGAAATAAATGCATGTTTGCATAGCAGTAATCACGCTTGACCTTAAACACTGCCAGAGAATTCAATACAGTAGGGGTGTAGTTGTGGGGATATTTACTTCAAAGACCATGAAAAGGCCATTGTGCCATTTCTAGACCCGGACTTATCCACACACATCTGGCCCGTGGCCCCTCATCTCAGCAGCTCAGTTTGGGTTATTGGCAAGATGCCACAAAGGGAGAAGCCATTTAACAGGGAAACCCCTTTTTTTTCCATTACTGTAGCTACTTCTCAATTTCTGAGAGGGTCCCTCGTGCTTTCCTGTACCTGGCTGATTCCTTGAAGCTTGGGCTGTACAACAAATGTGATCAGATAGAGCTGCAAAGCCTGAGAAAGTTGATGGGGCCATTTGCACTTGGTCTGCTCTTCTGCAAATATTTATGCAGCTCTCCTGCTGGAAGGGCTTAGCCCTCACACCAGTGTCCTGGACAGCTGCTGCAGCTTCCATATCTGCGGGAGCCAAAGACTCGTACTAATGCAGGGTGTAAAAACGTGTGGTCACAGCACTGCGTGGAAGACAGAACCGACCCACCTGCCGCCTCCGCTGCAGAGCCAAGGGCCAACGTGCACTTTGCTTCCTGACGTTACCTGCGAGCCCAGTGCTCCCAGCAACCTTGACCAGTGCCACATGGCAGCAATCCCTACTGCGTAGCTGGAGGAACAGAAGAACCTTCATTTTGTAACACTTATTCCTATACTGTTAACAAATGAGCAATTCACTGTGCAGTTCCTGCTCTGATTGAGCAAACGTTCCCTACAGTTTGGTAGCAACAATTTTATTTTTATTTTTATTTTTTATTATTATTATTATTAGTTGGACATAGGGGAAATCTTGTCTCATTTGGGTATTTTGGAAAGAAATTTCATCACTGCTGTGATTAATGTTAATGTCGTGCCTGCCCTAAATTCTCTATTCTTTCAGGCTAAAAATATTCTCCTGGACTTCCTGATGGTGTCCAAAGAGAAAAATTAAGGGGCACGAGGACAAGGAGAGAAGGGGAGGGCCAGGCCATGTGCCCTGCACCCAGGCACACGTCTGGAGCGAAGCAGCCGATGGGAAGGTGGCAGAGCTGATCCTCTCTAAAAGCCGAGGGGCCTTGCCTCCCTCGTTTTCACCCCAAAAGTATCTCCAGATGTTTGTCAAAGAATACCAGAGTTTTCAATCTATTCCTCACTCAGAGCTATATTTACAAGTGCCGTCTAACTATGAAATCACTAACTAGTAGTTAGAAAAAGGTTATCTGATCTTGTCTTTTTTTCCCAAGTGCCCTTCTGGCTTATTGGCATCGCTCAGAAATCTCCTGCCTTCTCCATTGCTGTGATTGAAGGTAGCTCCAGCTGCAGAAAACTTCCCCTCCACTAAGTCGGGAAACATGCAAAATGAAAAATTAAACCCCTTTTCCACAAAATCTGTTTCCAAACACAAAGATGATCTAATAAAAAGCTTAATGTTTTTACAACCTCCTTGCCTTACAGAAGATCAACAAAAGAGCAGTAAGTGTAGAGCGTTTGTTCCTCATTATGGGTAAGAATATAAATATATATTTAAGTACAATGACATTTAGGTAACAAGTACATATTGTTGCACCGAGGTTACTCACGAATGCTGCTGCTGCAGCTTCCCCGTTTCACCCCTGCCATATTTATCATCATCACAGCAAATCAGCAGCAACGACGTCCCCGTCCCCACTGCCACACAGAGGTTAAACCAATCGCACTGCAAGGGAGCAGCGAGGCCGGTGCATTTCCCTTAGCTCCATCATCCGGGACCGGGGCTTTCGAGGGAGCAGCAGGACGGGCTGCTTGCAGGGAATGCGGCTGCGAGCGCGTTCTGGAACGGGTTTATCATCCCCAAGCATAAACTACCTCCCAGTCGGGCTCTTTTTCACTTACCTGCTTTTATTATTCTACAGCTGGAACTTCACCGCAAATCTCTCAAAGGTTAACAGGCCTGTCCAGAAAGCACAAGAACCAGCCCGGCTACAGCCTATGAATTTTAATGCTCTACATTACAACAAGTGGCCTATTTTTATACCTGATAGCAATCCACAATCAGCAATATTTCAGTATCTCTATAAGATATGACAGAGACCAAGGAAAGGAAACAATAATGGTTGTGCGACAGCCAGCCTGCAAATAATAATAGAAGACCACCAGAAAGATGGAAAATCGGAGAGGGGGGAAAAAAACACACCAGGGGAGATCCGGAGAAACTCCAGCAAAGGCACCTCTGTCTGCTAGCTTTACATAGCAAGTAAATACTGTGATCCTATCGCAAGCTCTGAAATTGTATGGTCTCATACAGCTGGTCAGAGAGCATTTCAGACATATGGTGATCCCCATGTGAAATCAGTCAATCTTTCGTTGATAGGTTTGAGAAAGCCCTGTTGCTGCCTCCCTAAGAGAAATGACATCTTTTTGCTGAAAGTTACAGGTTGTTGCAGGCAAAAGGATAAAAATACCCCCACACTCTTTCCATATCCACTGTACACTCAAGCTGCCTGTATATTTTGCCACAAGGAGTACGTGCACGCACCGAGACATCTCTGGGGCGTGTGCTTTTTAAACCAACATGTTTTAAGAAATAGCTCCCAAAATACGTGCACTGTGTCTACTGCAATGCAGTGAAGAGCAAACCTGTAAACCACACTTAAGCTTTGTACTTTTCAGTACAGGATTTCTAAGCACCTTATGGAGAAATACTGGTCCAAAATCAGGCCACATCAGTTCTTCAGTGCTGTAACAGCCAGAACTTGCTTAGAGAGTGGAGCAACGGTGCTTGCTAAGCAGCCTCCCTAGGCCTGAGCAGTACTTCACCCTCGCCAAGAGGCAAAACCCACATCACGTGCAAGGTCAGTGCAGCTCTGCTTGGGGCCCCGATGACCACACTGCTCCAGTGGCACCTGGAGGCTCCGGGGCTGGTCGATGTGTCCAGCAGGACCAGGCAACACCATGTCAGTGGGTTCCCTAGGAGAGGCTTGGCATGACTCAACTCCATGTGGTGCCAGCCACAAACAAAGGGAGCGGTAAGTATAATATTTCATGAAAACACTGCTCCAATGACCTCTTTGAAAAAGCACCAGCATCATGCTTTCTACATCAGTTTGCCTAGATTTCTGAATTCCTTCCCCTGTTAAGGCTGTTAAAGGGTAAGGGCCAAAGTGCCCCGCTGGAGGAGAAGTCCTTGCACAGGGCAGCAGTGACACTATCCGTCATTCCAGACACAAAGGTTGAGATCAGTCTTGAAGCACAAGGGCTGGCAGGTCTGCGGTGACACCCCTTACACTAGTTTCCAGCCAGAGTTTAGCCTTATCTATCCTAAATTACTTGCAAATCTATATGAAGAAGAACTGGCAACCCAAGGAGTCCTTAAATACAAATTTTGTCACAATTATGTGCTGGCATTTCCTTATAATTATCTTAACTACTTCACTCTCAAGAAAATGTGGTTGAAAATGCAAGAAAATTAGGCTGATCATTTGCTCATAATTAAAAAGATTCAATAAAACCTGGTGCTTAGCGTGGTTAGCATCTATATACTATTAATACAAAATTAACCTCAAAGATCTATTCTCCTTTTCACTCCTCTGCTAAAAAATAGCTGATTTGACAGGGATAGTCTCATAAACACATACATTGCTCTTATGGGGTATTTAAAATCACTGCTATGTCCTCAAAGTAGGTCCCTAGCCCTCCAGTTTTCCCTCCTGCCATGGTTACACAAAAATTGGAGAATTATGGCCTTAGTCCTGTTTTGAGAAGAAAATCATTATGGAATTGGGCATTTTTGTTGGAAGCCTGGTTACTTAGGAAGAAAATAAGAGGTCTTGTTTCCATGGAGGAAAAAAAATATAATCATAGTAAGTTTAATCATAGTATAATCATATAATAGTAATAAAAATATATAGTAATATTGTGGTCCCACCACTCCAACTTGTTCAGTCAGTACTTAAAAAGTTTGCTCAAAACGTGAGCTTCTTCTTGAAGCTGAAAAACAAGAATCGATACGTACACCTCAGCACAAAAGACATTTTACCTAGGGAGCGCTGACGCTGCAAGAGCTCCGGGTAGTCTCATAAACCTGACTGCTGTAATTCACCTGTGGATACAACCTCCCTCTCTTGGTCTAGCCACAGAAAATCCCTAGCAGGTGACAGACAAAAAGAGCTGCCTCTTCCCCTATGCAAAATTGGCCCCTGTGTCATGGAAGTGCCATTAAGTTTCACAGGGGAGTACAAAGCTGTCATTAAAATTAGTTAAGAAAGCTTATCTGTACTACAAAAGACAAAAGATATTTATAGAGCTCCTTTCTGCTGTCTCTTGAGAGTAGTCCAATACATCTTCAACCTCATGCACAAACACCTCCATTTACCACTGAGTATCTGATCATCTTCTCAACTCTGAGAAATTTTTCTTCTCGCTGTTGTAAGTCTGAAGAATATGAAATAAAAGGTAACACATATAAGCAGTGTACAATATAATGCACAATACAACGTAGCTTCTAAATCTAAAGTTGCCCTAAGATATCAAGTTTGTTTTCTTTCTAAATGATTGATGTCCTGTAGAAGTGGTATAATTATACAGCACAATGAGGAGGAAGAGACATGTTGAATGATACAGGGATTTAGTCAAAACATATCTGAAACATTCAGAAAAAAATGTTTTAAAAATGCTTTGCCTGCATAAGACAGTATTATCTTTTGTGAAATGGATGAAAAATAAAACCCCTCCAATAAGAAAAGGACCTAAGAAATCTGTAATACGCTGATGCCATCTACCAGGCATCAGTGGAAGCAGCAGGAAAAAAAAAAATCAGATGAAATAGAGAATATGGCAAAAATTAAGTAAGATATAGCTCACAGCCCCAAATCTGTTTTAGACAGCAACAAACCCAAAAGCTCGATCTGACTTTTTTTTTTTTTTTTTTTCCTCCTCAGAGCAAGAAATATCCAATATCAGTGCATGAGCAAGTATTCTCAGTTTTAATAGTCAAGACATCAGGAAGAATCAGGACTTTCAATCCAATACAACTTTGAGGCATAACCTGTATTTACAGGACTCAAAATGATCAATATTCTTCTCCCGCAAGCTGCTATCCTGTTTTGCAAGAGAAGGAAAACTTTCGCTGTGACAATTGCACATTTTCTCAGAGCCTCTCAGATCTACTTTCACTATCCTGACCAGCAAGTCCAAGCTCAACGTACTGTCTACCCTGCCAATGGATCACAGCTCTTCCTTGTATACAGACACCAGTTTCCATGGATTGCCTGATATTAGGCATGAGGTTATTTCTCTTCATCTTAAGCCTTAAGATTTATAGCTGGCTCCAAAACACATTTCAAGGACTTGTGCCAAACCTTAACAAAGCAGTCACTTCTCAGGGAATGAGATGTCACCACCTTTGAAGATGAAGCCGCTTTGGTTACCCCAATAGACCTCCTGCTGCTGTCTCCTCAGGCACTCCATTTGTGCCCAGAGAGGAAGCCGAAGCAAACAACCCTCAAAGGCATCATCATTCTTGGGAGCATTCTCATATTATTTTAGAGGATGCATGAACATCTGCGTATTCTGACTGTTTGTAACCTGCAGGCAGGATAGAAAATGCACAGAATCCAGGCGCGCAAAGATAGCTATTTTGCTGGAAGTGATACTTGGACTTCTCACTGTCTGCTCCCTGGCAGTTCACCTTCGTTAGCGAGCCCAAGGCAGTCAGGCTGCTGCTCCCACTGCTTCTCACTCCTGCGTGGCAAACATTTTCAAAGTGCTGATCCAAAACCTTCACTTCGTATCCGCCTTCAGATCAACCCATAACTCACGCTAGGGATCCTTCCTGAAGTCACTAGCTCTTGTCCTAGTATTCACTTCGTTTTGCAAAGTTTCATCTCTGTTGAAATATTACTTTAACTTTATTTGTGAAGGCTTATGGTCTTCTTTTGGGACTTGATTTATGTAAACTTTTTTTTGGATTCTTAAATACAAGGAAGCAGGCAGGAAGGCAAGAGAACTGAAATTCTACTTGTGCTGCTCTTTGTATAACTAAGGTCAAAAAAACAGAATGTACAGCAGGTACAATTTATTCAGCAGAAATCCATAAACAGCAATGGACAGTAAAACCCTAAATCCTGTGTGACTGAGACACAAAACACGGGCTGTGGCACTGTCTTTAGCCTATGTACTTTTCAATATGTGGTGGCAGACTTTCCGGTCTTGGGAAACTTTCCTTTTGGACATCCACCAGAAGCACACAGCAGGTGCCTGTTCAATCCCTGAGCTGTGGAAATGGAAGAAATAGCTGCAACAACAAATGTGCCCCTGCTGTGCCACGGACACGCGGGCATGCGCTGATACGGGCGCACACATGCCAGCAACGGGGAGACGGGCAAAGCCCTCCCTGAAAGCAGCAGAGCACAAGGTGGCCCTGAACTATTTCCAGAGAACAGAAAACACCTCCGTTTTAAAAGTAACTTCAGTTATCTACGTGTCTGCTATCTCAGGCACCAGCCTGTTTCCTCCTGGAAGTAAACTTACCCAAATCTTTCTCAAAACATGCTACACTGCTAGTCTGTAATCTCTCCTTCGGAAAATCTTCCAGAAACTCTAATTTGGTATATAAATGTGTTCAGATCAATGACACTTGTTTGCATCAACTTCTTTTTTTTTTTTTTTTTTTTTTTTTAAATTGCTGTTAAGAAGCTTTCCAGACACTAAACCAGAAATTCCCCGAGTATTTCTTTCTCCTCTACTCCGACATTTCAGAAGGACAGAAACAGGAAATATTTAGCCACTGCTCTTAGTCTGTCCCTACAATGGAAAGGTTGGGAAGACGAAGCCATTCTGAATAGCCGCTGATTAAGAAATTGCTGCAGGGCTAGGAGCTGCTGTTGAGTCAAGGTGAGAGAAATTGCCTAAGGCTGGAGTTAGCTGGCAATGCATGAAGAGGAATTTCCATGTTGTCAAAAACCCGGTGCTTTCTCTGATTGTGGCATTATTTCCTACTGGCTCATTAAGAAAAACGAGCCCTGATCACACTCCTCTGGTGCTTTCTTTGTTCCCTAGATGAATATTCTCCAAATGCAAATACAATGTTCAACAGCAACGATTTTTTTTTCTGCCCGTTACAAAAAGGCGGCTGCGGGTAGCAAGGCTTTGTAGCGGGATCGGGAAGCAAGGACTTCACCACAGTGCCTCCCTACCAAGCCCGAGTTCCCCTCCTCCTTTCATCTTTTGCCATATCTGGGAGATCAGAGCCGTAAGGCACCACAAGGGGCACATTAACAGGGCACTGGTTCCCCATATTTTATCTCATTACCTCTACGCTACGGTATGCACATGCACAGCCCTAGCTAGATGTGGCCACTGAAGAAACCTAGGCATGGAGACCCAAAACTGCGTTCCCAAACTATGGAAAGACGACTCACTTTATTCACAGACAGAACCTAACTGGGCAGTGGATCCCTATCAGGCTTGAACACTGGCATTTTTACAAGCCTACGGTTTCAACATCCCATGTCAGAGTAACAGAAACATGCCACCACAAAATGACATATTCTTTTTTTTTCTACCTCTTGGACTTTTAACTTGCCAAGGCCCCATAGAAACAGTTAGGCCTGAGACTCCATAAACTGACTTTTTTCCTCCTTCAGAACTGCAAACACACACTGCAGCCGTGCCCAAGCCTGCTGGCTCTCCGCTCCCTTGCGGAATGGCGTTCACTGCTTCTCCATCTCGCCCGTCTATTTCTCTTCCCAAGATACTGGCAACAGATGGGTTAACATGCCAGTTATTTGAAGGAAAGACAATTCTAATAAATCAGCAGATAGCAAAAAGGAAAAAGCACTAGAGTAATTTTTCTGCTCACAATTTCATTATGCTCTTGGCTTTGAGCCATTATAAAGTAAATCACCCAAGTCATGCTACATAGATATTTCTAAAAGGAAAGCTATTTAAATCACTTTGCAAGCTACAACCCCTGTTTTTGAGTGAAGAACATGGGACTTTATATCCATTTAAAGAAGTCAAAGCTGGAGCTGTAATTTGGTCTGCAAGCTGCACATCATGGCACTGTTCTCAGCGCCATCCCTCCCCGTAGCTCACACTCTCCCTTCTCTCCCGCACCATTTCCCTGGGTTTTCACATCAATCAGCCTCTGGGGATTCCCTCTCCGGGCACAGGCTGGTGGCTCCCAGGCAAACAAGGAAAACTGCAGAAATTTCCAACTCCTACCCTGGGCAGAAACTACCTGGATGAAATTCTCAGGCCAAGGAAACAGTGATGATTTTGCGGGCAAAAAGATTATAGTTTTGACACTAACCTGGTCTTTTTGTTCGCTTTTTTTCCCCCACAGCACCAGTGTCATGCAGAGCAGACAGAGCGAGCGCTGGGACAGAGCAGCTGGGACAAGGCAAAGGCAAATCCCGTCCTGCTGCAGGCGGCCTTGAACGCGCCAGCTTCTCTCTGCACAGATCATCTCCCGGCCAGTTTTAATGGCTTCTTACTTCGCACAGTATCATTAATGTTCAATATTTTTCTTTTTACAGCTCACAGCCTTCCACTTAATGTGTTCACTGTTGCTTATATTTTTGTAAGAAGTCACTGAAAGTGCCTTTACCTTCACGATTCGGAGTCTCGCACAATTTACTGAAATACTGAGCATCAGTTATAAAATCCCCACATAAAAGCCAAATACGCACTAGAAGAATCTTGAGTTAACACAGTAAAAGCCTCCTCAAATCCTCGCACACACTCAGGCAGACAGGAATCCCAATTAATACCTTCAATAAGACAAATGCCCCTCAAAGGTAACTCCCAGATCTGGAGCAGGAACACACTGTTTGCCACATGTAGCTGGAGCACATTTTAGATATTTCATTTCTGACCCAACCTGGGCAAAGTCTCCCAGCTTCCCTCTCCATCCGTCTCCCAGTTTTTCCTTTGGGCTAGGTACAGCATAGCAAGCAGCTACTGCATGAGACAGGTATTCTTCCTGTTTCTAAGCCAGCTGACAGACATTCCAGTTACCTTTCAAATGCACAGTCCACTACCACTCAAAACTGCAGGACATAAATAAGCAGGCAACAGTTAAGCAGAATCTGTCTTCTATGCAAGAACCTGGGCATCCTCTAGCCCTCCCACTGCGCCACCTTACAGCCCTCAGAGAACGACGGCAGAAGGATGAGATGGAACAAGAACCACCGTAGCAAGGATGGAGCCTGGCCCAAGCTGTTGTAGTCTGCCGAGCCCTTCGAAATTTGCTCTTAAACATTTCCAGTACTAAAAAGCAGCTCTGAAGATAACCTCTCAGCTCTCTCATACTTACAGCCTATTTTCTGTGTGTAATACCTGGGTGTCTTAGCTTTGCATCCTTGAACTTCTAATTACTTTAACAACTTGCAGGGGACTTCTTAAGCCATATTTTATTTAATCATAGTTTTTTCATTGTACTGTTTGGTTTCAGCAAGAGATCATGCTAAGATAATGAAAAGTACTGGAGCAGCTGAAAACTTAATTAAACATGTAAAAATTAATTATACATCTCATCATTGATTTCACTTGAAAAGGCTGATACTGCAAATAGGAAATCAAAAGCAAGAAGGTCATGTAGAGAATCACTGATGTGAGAGGGATACATCACAACAAAAAATATCATCTTACTGAGAGAAACCAGTTCTGGTCCGCACCCGACCACCGAGCCGACTTCCACGTGACACCACAAAAACACCAACCAGGCATCAACGAGGAGGAGGATGAAGAGGAAGCCAGAAAAACAGAGAGCATACAATGCTACGTACGACTGTACATGAGATTAGAACCACATGGTTAATAAAGCTAAACGTTTCTGGATCTTTTTGCTGCCTCTGTACAATAGAAGGAGCTTAGTAGGGTAATCATGAAATGTCATTCTTCAGCCTTTCCAAAAATAAGTCTGAGATAGGCAAGCCCAGGCCCTGTGCAGCAAGGTGCCACTTGGCTATACAGAGATTATAATACACCTTAATTGCCTTTAAGGAACAGAATCAGGGTAATGACTGCCTTCGGTCCCCGGTGTTAGAATGGCAACATAAGCAACTGAAACTGAATTGAACTTCGCTCTATCCTGGCAAAAATAATGTACTACCCTCTAACTTAAATAATATTTCCCTCCTCCTGTCAGTTCCAGCTTGTTTATGAAGTAGAATTATCTCACATTTGAACTTGGAACCAGCCTTTATCCCTACCCCAACCACGGATTTCTTTAGACAAGTTACTTAACTTCTCCAGGTCTAAAATACAAAATCCTGTTTTACCAATCTCAACAGAGCAGAGAGATTATCTAATATTACCTAATATTTATAAAGCACTTTCAGATCCTCAAATAAATACCATAGAAACGTTAAGAAGTTCTGACCCAGATAAGGGTTCAGAGCGAAATCCTTTCCTCAGTGACAGCTCTCAAACGACCTTGCAAGGTTAGTATTTTATTTTCAATGCAAAGGAAGCTCTATCAGGTCTAGCAGCCATGTTTCGCTGTAACTCTGGATGACTTGTTATCAACAGGGAAACAAGTTTAGTCACTGATCCAAGTGTCACAAGCTGCCAAATCAGTACTTTGATGGAGTGTTAGGAATACAAACCTGGTTTCAGGTCCGCATTGACTGAGCATTGCTCAGACAAAATGCAATCTGGTCACGCTTACTTCCCCCCAAGAAAATGACAAGTAACCAGCAATATATACATTTATACACACTTCTTCACTTTGTTTGAATTGGAACTGAACAAGCTGCAAGAAGTCATCCATATAAACAGCTGCACTTTTTGCGTGCTTTAAAGGAGCCTGATCTACACACATCACAACCTTGTAAGTACAAATACCCCATACAAGGGACAACTGAGGCATTCAGGACTTTTTTCCGCACCTACCACTAAGCCTTGTGCAGAAAGACACCAAGCAAGAGAGGGTGTTCGCCACATAAGGCCACTTGCATGAATTAAAACACTATCTTTTGTATTTGTATGACTGAATATTGAAAGGACAGGAAGTGCAGAGTTGACACATTCGAAAAAACATGATTGTATTTCTTAAGACAATTTTCCGAGGCAGAAGAAAAAGCCTAGAAGAAGAAAAAATATCAATAGCTGTTATTTAAATTAATGAAATGAATCCCTAGTGGATGTCTTGGTTAAAATAGCCAGATGTTTCTAAAGTGATACTTAAAATATCAGCATGTCACTGTCAGTAAAACTCCACCCAGTGGGAAAAGGATGACAAACAAACGCTCACCATTATGGGAACAGTGCTGGAGAATTTCAGGGGTGGGAGAAGTTAATACATCTTCAATGCACAGCCCTTCCTGCCGTTTCCCTTCTGGCAGAGGAAAATCTGCCACGGCACAGGGCAGCTACATGAGCCCAGCGCTTCCGCCTTGCAAATTAACCCGGGAGCAAATTTTCCCGCTGCCAAGGAGCGGTGACAGCGCTGCCGGCGGGAATGTGCTGCTGGAGACGTTGCAAAGACACAAATGCCACTCACGGCTGCCCATCGCCCCTGAACTCTATGACATCTGCAGTAAGTTATGTGAATTACCCTTTATTTGCACATATATGATTGTTTCAAGCAAAAAGGAGCCTTTGTATGCAGAAATAAAACTTTGGTCTCATGTTTCAGCACATACTTTGAGCCAAACTATTTACTCCGTACTTCTCACACTGAGAGGCGTCCTGTGCTATTCAAAACACACCTAACATCCCATTGCCAGCACGGCAATGCTTCATTTTACAATTCAACGTGGACAACACTTCCATAGGAGGAAGAATAAAAGCACCTCCCAGCAGCACAGCAGGAATAGGTCTTTCAGAAATACTACAGAAGTTTCCTGAGCAGGTGGCCCATCAAATTCCAATAATTGATCCATGTCAGCCAGGCCTAGAAGCTCAATACCATGACGCATCATTACAGCAGTCAACGTAAGAAGAAAGTGCACGTGGTTTCCCTTGCAGCAAGCACCTAAAAGGAAGCAGAAACTGTCTACTGTCTTTCCAGCCTTGCACATACTTGCCTTGAAGTCCCTCGAAGGGGAACAACACATACTCATAACCACGGTAACAGGCCCGTCCTTCAAGATCCACCTGTTTTTTTTTTTTCCTGAAAAATAGGAGCATGATAATGTTCTCTCTTTCTCTATTGGAAACATTTCAATGTGAGGGAAAAGAAGGATTCTTGGCAGGTTCAAGTGCTGCTATTAAGCGACCCATTTCCTGCTATAATGCGCAGCCTGAACTGGCGACTCGCCGCGCTGCGGACGATGACTCCTCCTCGCCTGCGGTACCACCGAAGGCAGCAGGTCCAGCCAAGGGCATGGATTCATCATGCAGGTGGATTTAGCTGTCGCAGCTGAAATCGTTTCTAGTTCGGAGTGGCTGGGCCTGCCTGCCGGAGGTGACAGATGCCCTGGCTGGGGTGGCCCCGCAGAGCTGGCTCACAGCCCTGCTTTTCAACGCGGGGGGAATTATTTCCAGTTACAGTGGCTGAGCATGGATGTAACTCTCCATCTCCTTTATCGCAGCACTTTCTTGTGCTAATCACAGCCTAATTAAGTTGATTATAATTTTTCCTTAAGTATCCAGGCCTTATACTTCCAGCACTATGGCTCCCGTTGGGCAAGCAAAGTCACTCAGTAACTACGCATAAGGACTAAGGAAAGATAAAAGCGATGACTCAATCATTGCAAGCACAGAAGAAAGGCCTCTCTATCAGCCAAATCATGTAATGAATTATTTATTGAATTTGTGCAGGAAAGTCAGAGGAAATAAGATATATTAAAGCAGCAGCCCCCAACCTGTGGCTTATGAGCAGCATTTGCCTGTTAAGATCTTCCAGTGATGCTTGCAGCCATGGAAAATTAAAAAGTTACAACCAAAAGGAGTAAGCAGAGCAAACGCTGACATAGCCTGCAGTCTGCTGCTCATTAAGGATCATGTCTTTGCTCCACAAAAAGGATCACTCCATTAGAGAGACATCGACACCAGCCAACTCCCACAAAATAAATTCCCTTTCCTATGTTAAACATGTTCGTTTGCAGTTTCAAAGATATTTGCACAGAGCTGTTGCAAAACGCTGCAAGCAATGCAGCAAGCTAGCTAGGGTGGATGTTGCTCACCAGGTGAAGACCGGTGAGAGAAGGAAGGTAAGATATTTAACCCTGCCAAATTTTGTGCTGCCAAATCTATGCTGGAGCACTGCCTGAGACACCTAGTTGACAATTAGTTCTGCTTGTACTGGAGTTAGCTCCTGACCGCAGCACAAACATGCCCTGTGGCCTTCGTACGGATTCCTTTTAATTTGCAGTCAGATCTCTGCTGGGAAGGCATGAAAACTTAGCTGCTGCAACTCTCACAAGCAGAAGATAAAGAAATTGTCATTTTTTTTCTCCCTACCATATTTTATTTGCTCTGTATAGAAGGACTCATGCCAGAATGTGGTAGCTGAATCTAGATCTCTGCCACAAGGCTCTGGAAACCCCTGGGGTACTACGCTGAGCACAGCTGAATTTCTAAATCCCTAAAAGCCACCTGCAATGAGAGTTGACCTGCAAGACGTCCGAGACCTTTTTCAAGCGGGATGTTAAAGCAATTCTGAGAGACAGTGCTGAGAGCCTTGAAGACTGGACTGCTGCTCTCTGAAAACAATCAAACGTTTAGCTATTTGGCTTTGGGTTTTGTTTGTTGTTTTCATTTTAATTTTAGGCAGTAAAACACTAGTGATGACAGGTTCACATCTAACTTACCCAGTGGCTCTTGCTGGCCAGTCTCAGGGCAATTCTCAGCAGAAAGTTCCTGAAGTCTTGCGTGTCCTTAAGAATCCTTTTCCCTTTGCTATCTGAAGGGGTATTTAGGGTGCCTGTGCTCCTATCTAAATGCTCCAGCAAAATGCGTAACATTAGATGCAAGGACATCAAGGTCTACTTTTCAGTTTCCACCTCCATAAAATGGTATAATAATACCTCCTTACTTTCAAAGAGAACTGTAAGGCTTAATTAGATAATTAACATGAAAGTACCTTTAAAAATGCTACGTACACACAAGGCTGCACTGTATTATTAGTGTAGGCAGGCATGGAGAGCTCTCAGAGATTTTCTAGCAGGTTATTTGTTATTCTGGAAGAAGTCTTTAGATGCAATACAGCAGTAGTATAATTATTATCGTCATCAGATTCACTTCCCAAAGTTATTTATGAATCAGTGTAAGCAAAAAGAAAATCATGTTAAGTAGTACTAAGCTGAGTTTCTGTTCTGCTGCATATGCTGACTACAAGGGCTATTAAAATTTTACTTCACATAAGTTAATATGCTGGTGCCAGAAGTTTAGTTATGTGTTTGCTATGAGAACGACATTATTAAGTGTAAGTGGTAGCCCCTGGTGATTTCCATGGTTTCTGTTTGTATTTGCATTTCTTTGCAATGGGATTTTTTTCTGGAGTCTACTGAAAAATTATGAAAACATTCAGAAGCTTTTGCTAACTTGAATAGCACTGTTACATAGATGATTTTGATACTGCACCATGTATCTAAGAATTTTTTTCGTCCTTACCTTACGTAAATAAAACATCTGTAAAATGTTGTCAAGTTATGACCATGACTAGGGGATGTAGGGATTTCTATCAGGCAATGATAATGCAATTCTACCTCCATTAAAAGATAAAAATACAAGTACTTCAATTTAATTGCAATAAAAGGGCCAATTTTACTCACCTAAGTTATATGAGTTCTTCTGTTGGGGGTCACAATTTCTGGCATGAGCAATGTGATCAGGATTTCACCACACAACCCTCCAGTTCTTTTTCAACTAAACTTCATGGTAAGTTATATTGTGACTGAGTTCACATCGGTTTCATTCATTCTCTTGACTGACTCCCATACGGAATAAAATCAGGTAGAGTCTTACAGGAGGTATGTCCACACAGTTGGGCCCAAAAGCTACGTTTCTAGGAAGGTCTAAAGAGAGCCACATTGTTGGACCCTGCAAGGTTGTTTTTCAATATTGAATAATCAGGTAGATCCAAGATAGCTTTTCCATTTTAAAAAAATTTCCCCAGAAGGTATTTTGTACCAGAGAATATCAGCCCGTAATATTATATTGTAAAGAATTAAGAGGTCAATTCTCCCCATCAGCATACAGAGGTTTTCATATCTACTTCCAATCAGCACGAGCATGAATTAGCTGAATGAACCCTTTTCAAAGTGATGGAATAATAAAATCTTCAGGAATTGCATTTACATCCTTACAGCTTCTAATAGTCCATATCAGTATATTCTATTTTGAGGAAATCAATAACACAACATATTACCTAACAAAAAATACCTATAAATCTCATTTTCAACAATAAATTTAGTTTTTAAATCTGTTCAACTTGATCAGTCTCTATGGCTCCGGTATAATGCTGGGCAGAAAACGTGTTTCCACCCAACTCTAACTGACTAGAAAACCTTCCATAAAAGAACGGGAACGAAATCTAAACAACATCAAATATTTATATCTTGGGAAAGCATCTAGAGATATTTTTTGTGGCTTGTACTGTATATATTTTACATGTAAATTAAGCTGAGTGGTTCCTCTTCATAGCTTCAAGCTGTTGCTAATGCTTCATAGATTTTTCAGGCAGACAAATATTGGTGAAAAGAGTTTTATAACCTTCATACTGAAGATTTATGGTTATGTGTGAACTAGAAGTCTAATGGGCTGACATGAGGCCTTGGCTCAGTCTCATTATAGAGTAATTTGCACCCCTAGTTTAATTGCTGTTGTTTCAATGTAAATCAACCTCTCCTTTCATGAAGCTCCATCACATTTGATTTTAGACTGGAGTGCACCAGATCTGCTGGGGGTTTGCACAGCTCCTACTAAAACCAGTGTTTGTGTGAACTGATAAGGCTTTGAAAGAAAGTTTGGAAAAAGACTGTTCTGCTCCCTTTCTCCAATGCACATTGTGATTGCATTGCTTCTTCCCATCATGGCTTCAATAATAATAGTAATTTGTTTGCCACTTTTAAATGCTTAAATACTTTGCTTCACTTCAGCCATCACAACATTCCTATCTGAACAACGGAGTAACACTAGTACATTACATAAGGTGACTTGCAGTACCTCTAGCAGCTGGCAAATCTCACGCCAGCAATTCATTGAGATTTCCAAACTGCATTACAATAAATTAATACTTATAATGGAAAATGGCCAATGCAATCAGCACATGGAACTTAGGCTATGACATTTTGTGTTGGCAAAAAAACGTATGCCAGTACCACGAGGTACTGTGCATAAAACGAGAGACAATTAACACAGTGGACTGCTACCTAGAGAAAACAATGGATTTCAGTCTGAGCAAATGACAGAATCCTGTATTTTTCCTACCAGCTTTCAGCTCAAATCTATGGCTGACCACAAAAGCAAACTATTCTAACTAGCAGAGCCGCCACCCTAGCAGATATTGCAAGCTAATGAACTATGGAGAAGTTCGAATGGTTTCAAAGAAATTAAACACATTCTCAGAGGACAGGTCCTTGAGGATTTAAATACAACTGCTGGCTCACCAAGTCCTTGGACTACAGACTGCCAAGGGATCACCTCAGCCATTCTCTTTACCACTCTTATTTCAGCATCTCCTACGAATGACATCTAGAAAAAGAAAGGTTTAGTACTTTAGGCAGACTGGTGTGATTGCTCTTATGTGTTTCACAGCCCAGGACCTCAGGAATAATCCTGAGCTCGTTAGCAGGAGGTCTGCAAAGCCAAACCCAGCCCGAACAGGGGAGAGCGCTGCATGGACGAACCGGCACATCCATACCACGTGCCTAGGAAGAGGTTCCAGGCTGCGAGACGTGGAGCGGTCCCAACGGGAGAACAGGGGGAAGGTCCCTTAACCCCGACCCACATACGCTTTATGTTTGCTTTAGGTTCCTGAAGGAGCCTAATGACAAAATTGTACTTAAGTGCCTTGCTGAGTTCGCATGGATTTATCGAAGGAACTCAACAATTTATGGAACCAAAGCCTAAAAGGACCAGCTTCTTTTGTTGAACCCAAAGGCACCATCTTTGACTAGGAGCTACAGAGGGCTCATCATCTCTTATAGCTCAGTCGCCAGGAAGGGAAGAGACCCTCTCTATGCTTTATACCCAATAGGTGCATGCACTGTTATTTCCTTACAGTTTCAATCCAGTTATGACCTTCAACTGTGTTTGATATAGGTAGGTATGTGATAAGCTTTAATTGTAGTTTTATGCCTCGTTTTTAGGTAGAAAAAAAATGCCTTCAACTGCATAATGTTAGACCAAAAAGAAAAACAGATGCCATTTGAGTCGAATCCTCAGCATGGGGTTCAATATGGCAATACTGATTTGCACACAGTGAAAACTAAACCTCTGTTTTTCTTAATCTACCAGAATTCAAACCATTAAAGAAGAAAATGACCTTTTATTACAACAGTCTTATTATAACTAAACAAATCTATTTTTAAATGGAATATATATTAACTGTAGAATATATATTAACTCAAGAAGCAATTATATATTATGTATGGAAATATACTTGAAACTCTTCAGACTACAATTATTACCTTAACTGCAACACTTATCTCTTAAAAATGAATAATGCATTTGCGGGCTGTTTTTTATTTTAAAAACTGGGTCAATGGTGGGAATGGTGTATTACATTTTGGACTGAGAATAAGCAGCCATGAGTGTACCTGACCAGTCCCCAGAGAGTAAATCACTGCTCTGATGTTAAACCCTGCAGATGAGAAGAACAAATAAAACACCCAATTTCACCTTGTCTACGGTGATGGCCCTCCTAAAACTTACCAGTTAACTCGTAAGTCCAACTTGTCCTATATTGTCCTACATTCAGTGCAGGCAGCAACTTAAGCTAAGTGCATAACCACAACCTACTCTCCTTAGTTACAGTATCTAAGGCAACCGGAATATATTGGAAGGTGATGCTGGTCAGCTTTATTCTACTACACATTTTTCCAATACCTTTAATTTATACTGAGTAGTTCCAGCCCATCTGAGCATCACAGTCAAAGAAGCAGAAGAACAAAAGAAGCAAAAGAAGGTTTGACCCCACATGAACCAGAGACGCTGGGGAAACCACACGCTCAAGGATGCCAGGAAGAAAAATGCAGAAACTGCATTTCTGTTGGTTTTTGGTCAGGCTGTTACTTCCCTGAAGAACCGACCCTTTCCCCAGCAACATGCCCTATACAGATGACAAAACAGCCATTTCAATAATATGATTAATTTAGCAGGAGAAACGTCAGTAAATGTCATCATTCCAGGAATATTCCTGTTTTTCCTCTTCCAATTCTATCAAAATCTTTCAAAGGAACAAATGGCCACGTGGGCATGTTGTGCTCCACAGCATTCATTTTGGCGTCACTCATTTCCTCGTGCGCTAGATCAAGTGGGAAGGTGGTAAATCTCATTACGAGAAGCACACCAAACTACCAGCACCTCAAACTCTATGTGCAAAGTAGCATTTGAACAGGAAGAAATTACATTGGAATTTTTTTGATCTTCACCTTTGGATTTAGTTTCCTCCTCCCTAAGTCTCTATGTCCTGTCTACAGTCTAAACAAAAACACAACTACATGACAAAGAACCATTTGAGGGGAGGCCTGCTGGCTCTTAAGCAAGGAAAATGCTTTGGCATTATCTAATCATCACTGGGTAGACCATCCAAAGTATGGCCACTGCTTAAAACATCTGAAAACAGGACTGTTGCAGCTCCTAAAGTGCATAAGGCATGATTTCCGCAGAATCGCAAAAGCCCCATCTCCAGAGCACTTAATATATGGACAAGCTGTGTGAAAAGGGAGTATTTCTCTTCAAGTTGCCACTTATGTTGGTCTATTTGAAGAAGTCATCTCTACCACAGTGTGGCTACACATACAGATGGAGCCCCTTGCTGCCTTTCAAACCCCAGTAACTGCATTTCCTCACAGTCCTCACTGCTTTCCATACCAAAATAATCACACTAATTAACCTATTGTGTAGAGAAATTTAAATCGTAGGTAAGGAAATCGGTTAAATGCATTAAAATATTTTGCAAAGAAGGTTCTTTATACGACAAAGGATTTCAACCCCAAGCTTTTGCTTTAATAATTTGAAAATGGCAAAACCAACCATGCAACCAACTGGCACTCTCCTTAATTAAGGAAGCCAATTCAGAATCAATAAAAGGGCAATTAATCTGTTGATGTCAGTGGTTTTGAATTATGCTGATATCCACAAAGAGGCCAACTCTGTGACCTTCAAAACTTCTCCCAGGTCACAAAGGTTTCTACATGCTGAACTATTATTTTTTGAGAGACAGGCTGTTGGAAAATACACTGTTAACTGTCAGGAAAAACTAAGGGAGAAATGAATGGAAATGAACGTGCATCTTGTTCAAAATTGTTTCAGCAGATCTTGTGCTTTCCTTGGATTTCCTTAAGGGCAAAAAAGCCTGTTTGGGGCAGGGTTGGGGGAAAGAAATTCAGCCTTATTAAGTGTGCTTATTCACTAACCCGAGGACTCAGGACCCAGCTGGTCATTCATGAGCAGAGCCAGAGACTGAACTAAAACCCAGAGGATTTTTCTGTTTTCGTGTCCCCGTCGCTCAGAGCTACCCTTCCTGCTCCAGCCTTGCCCTGCAGCCCGCGGCAGCGTATCAAACAGGGCACCACGGTGCCACCAGCTGCACAGCCACCTCCAGCGCCACACGTGAGGGACAACCAGAGCACGCAGTGAGAGTCAACAGAGCTTTGAGCGGCGCTGACTCTTTAAGGGTTTCCTGACAGATCTTTGGCCATTCTTGGAGAAGAGGAGCAGACAATTTAGCATTGAGCATCCCTCTAAGACAATCTCTTCCCTTCCATTTTCTGTGGAAAACAGGCAATACAAGTTTTTCAAGGGGAAGAAAAGGAGGATATGAAACAGCATAAATCTCTTGGCTTGTTCCCTCACACATACCTGGACATAGCTCTCTGTGGCACAAGGAGATTTATGTTATCACTGATAAACACAGAGCGGCGCAAGAAAAGTTACTTGGCTTGTTTCAGGCCAGAGTTTAACAGCTCATGAGAAATGTCACTGCCATGGATGGTAAACACAGTGCAGTTCAACACAACTTGAACATCCCACCTTGCGGACAGGCTCCCTCCCTGCAAGACAAAGCCTTTGACTTCACTGACATTTCATTAATTACAGAATAAGGGTACAAGAGCAAGCTAAAGTATTGCACTCTGAACCCTTGTAAAAATACTATATTAAAGAATATGTAAAATCCAGTTCTAGTGTAACCAGAGGTGCAACAAAGCTGCCATCCAGGGGCAGGATGCACTGTGTGCATCCACCCCTGGCAACTTTAAAAGTCACTTTAAGAAATGTCTTATTCCCTTCACCACATGCTATACACCTTTAGCTAATGCAACAGCCTCTAAAGTTGCTGTGACGTGTTTTATCCTGTCTTGTGCCCTGAGAAGTGTAGCTTTGACTAAAGTATCCCATGTCAGTGAATTCTAATTTTGCCAATCTCTCTTTTTGCTTCTACTCTTTCTTGTCTGGGGCACTGACTCATTTTTTCCTCTCTCCAAAACTATTGCACATTTTTTTTTGTTTTTCTCCCTTTGCTTTTTCCTTATTTCCTATACTTTCCTAATCTTCCGCCTCATAAATTTAGAGTCGGGCATTTTACCTCTTTTGGCAGGAGTTCTCTAGCGTGGGATGACTAACAGATTTGTTAGTCTTGTGTTCTCTTTAAAACGTGCTCAGAGTAAATGCTAATAGCAGCACATCTTGAAAAGCTCCTACCAGGTTGGTATTACATTACCCATCTGTCAAAACCCAGGTTATATTCAAGAGTTCAAATGAAACTTCAGAGGCACCTGCGAGTTTCAAGAACTTTTGCCTCTAAAGCCTGCATTTTAAGCAACGGGATGTGCTCGCCAGGTGTTTGAAGTGCTGGCAGGAGACCAACCACGTGGGCACTGAACAGGGTGGGAAGAGTTAAGGAATTTGCCAGTTAATAGAAACTTGGCTGTAAATGAGTCACAGTCTCCCGGGATGAGGCTCCTTGAAATGGCTAAAACTCAGCAGGGGACCCTGAGCGTCTGGCTGCACAAGGCAGAGCAGGTAGGGGAAGGCGTGGAAGGACGAAAGGAAAAGGAGCGGCACCGCCTGAACAGGTGGCATCAGCAGAAGCCAGGCAGTTGCCCATTTCTAAATGCAGGAGGTATTTAGTGTGCTAATCTGATCCCAGAAGCAGGCACGGCCACACACCTCTGCTCACAAAGCTCCAGCCAAGGCACGGAGCTGAAAATAAGGATCATGGCTTGGCTGCTCCTAGGCCTGAAAGAGGAATACGGAGAAGGAAGATCCATCAAAAGCAACAGCTCTATATTCTCTTTACAGACTCCCTTTTCTCTACAGGGGTCCTAACAATTTGGATCCAACCTCAGGTTTTATATTTTGAGGCACGAATTTAGTCTTCCATACTGCTTTAAGAAAAATTCGGGATTGAATTTTCAGTTTGCCTTCCCAAGGTTGTTGCTGACTTTGGTGGAAAATGGACCCTTGCTCAAAGAATCTGGCAACTGTCAGGCATCAAAGCACCAGTAATAGCCTGATATTAAGTTAAGTTTGACAACTATTTGAACTGCATGCTGTAGACTATTACTGCCACACATTTCCAAGAGTTGCAGCACATTTCTACTTTTTCAAATGGTTTATTTCAATTTGAATTTGAATGTCACGTATCTACTGAAAAGCTCAGGGAAACAGACCACTGCCTCCACCTTCCTGCATCTTCTGAATACTGATGAGTGCCCGTTCACATCACAGTCCGTCCTTCAGAAAGGGCACAGCTGCACTGATGGGGCAGCAGAAACTCGAAAAGTTTGCTAGATGAGACTCCCTTTAATTTTTCTTGTAAGTCACAGTATTTAATCAAAACATCAGCTTTAGATTTCTATTTCTATTTTACGTTTTGTTTTTTTGCCTTTTTTTTTTTTTTTTTTTTGGCAGAGAACTTATACCTATACCAAGTTAAATAATTCCTGGCCATCACATCCCAGATGTATGCTGAAATTGGTAAGGAATATAGCTCTCAATACAGGCAAACAATATGTTCCTGTGCAGGCTTGCAACTCCATTATTTGCAATCAACAAGCAACGCTATCCTTCAAGGGTCAATTTTGATACCCTGAATAGAAATGCTGCTTCCACTTCTCTCTCTCGTTACAAGACACTTGGCAGCACAGCAGGCGCCTTCTTACTAACCCTGCAGTTTCGTTCATAGCACCTGGAGGTCATACCAGAGGTGAGGCTGGCAACCTCCCTCAGATGTGCATTTCTGCATCTTGATCAGCCCTGTGTGGGCTTAACCTTCATTTTGTCTGCACACACAAACCAGATTTTAAAAACCACTTTCGTGCTGCAGATATGAAAAAGAGCCTGTATGCTAAAGGTACCACTACATATATTCAACAGATCCCTCGGAAATCTGATTTACTTTTTATGAAAATTTCTGATATTAGCCCTAATAAATTAAGATGATGCTATAAGCTAAGCAATGCCTCTTTTTCACTGGACAAGAGAACACAAATGCAACACGTTCTGATTACGATGTTTGATTACTGAATGTAAGAAAGGCTCAAACAGAATGTAACTTTTAATTATGCCATCTTATGGCAATTCATTGCGAAGCCAGCAGCTCTTTCAGGGCCATGCAAATGTTTGCCTCATTCCTGATAAACCCTGAAATATGTCTTGGTGCCTTCCATAGCCTCTGGGCATAGTCTCTATTCATTCCTGCAGATCTCTCCGTTGATTTGCTATATTTTGCTACTGCTACCCTGGCAACACTATGAAACACAAAGAGCTTTTTTCTGCGCCTTTCTTTTATGTGAAGAAATGTATTTATATACTTCTAAATAAACAACACCTGGTATCTAATGAAAAAACAATGAAAGAGTGTAATACTGTTGCCATTATGCAAATTATGGTTGACCAAAGGTTGCAAATAAATGCTTCCCAGAAACACTGCCTTTCCTCTGCATACATTACACTGAGCATGGCTGCATATTCCGCTCTGGGAAATCCTTGACATAAATATAGTGGCCTAAGGCTGAAGGAATAAGGTGGAATTTGATTATGCTAAAACTATTTGAATAAGCCTCATATACATAACTGAGGGCAAAAACATTCCCAGTTGATTTTTTTCTTTTGCTTAAGTATCTAAAGATTAATTACTTTATACAAAATTTTCATTCCCCTAATGAGATAATTTTTAGCAGACAGTAATATGCATTTGTGGAATTCAGGGACACGTGTGACTTATAGCTCCTCTCTATTGTAGCAAAAAAAAAGTTACTGGAATGTGTCATTACAGAGAAGCGCAAGCACTCAAGAAATTTTAAGTTTGGATTAATATGAAAGACTAGTTTCCCCTGGGCATAAAAACAAGAACACTGTGGCCCTCCAAAGTCAAAATCACTTTCCTATTTCTTTTTTTGACCCTTGTCCCAAAACCTGAGCACTGCTGAACGTGTGTGCAGGCACAAGTGTGGAAAGGGGGCAAAAACGCTTGAGTAATGTAGCAGCTCCTGCTGAGTTTATGTATGGAGAGATGGTGGGAAAAGTTAGAAACGCCCCAAAGACAGATACTACAGTGAGTGCAAGGACACAAACAAATGTGATTAGCACAAATGGAGGACAGAAGATATACCCAGATAATGTTGCATGAAGAAAAGGAGAAGGATTTCAGAAAAATTTGAAGATGGGAAAGGAGTGACAGGTGACACTAGAGCAGTGAGTCTGCAGGACCCTGGGCTGCAGTGCAGATGTAAGCGGAAAAGGAGGGTCCGGGTAGAGTTTGAAGGAGAGCTAAAGAGTTCATTTTTTGAGCTGTGGAGCTTCAGGTGTCAACAGGACATCCCGAAAGAAGCACAAATCTGCAGAAGAAAGGGGAAAGGAAAGAGAGGAGCCCGTGAATCATCAGCTCTGAGCTGGCAGCTACAGCCTCCGAGCCGTGTGGGGAAGCCCCTCTGGAGCAGCCCGTGTGAGAGCTGTTCAGCGCTCAGCACTTGCTACCCCTTTTCCTGGGTGAATTAAGACAATTCACCTTCCGTGCCCATCTTCCAATAATGCTCATGTGGAAATAAGGTGCATTAGCCACCAGAAACTGCCAGCTGACCAGGGCCGCGCAGGCTCTCCGGGCTCTGCAGCAGCTGTGGCACCCGCACCCACAGACC
>VZSV01000015.1:6798317-6816531 GCA_013398735.1 Nothocercus julius
AATAAGGTGCATTAGCCACCAGAAACTGCCAGCTGACCAGGGCCGCGCAGGCTCTCCGGGCTCTGCAGCAGCTGTGGCACCCGCACCCACAGACCTCATGTGGAAAATTGAACTTCTGGTCACCAGTCCAGCAATCCCAGGACATCCTTTTAATGAGATTATGAGATTTCCTGGGCAACTTCTCAACCCATTAAGTTCCAAATTTTTAAAAGCTCCTAACAGAAGCATTTTCTCTTCCGAGCCCGTGAATAGAAAAGTGAATCGGGCCTCACTAAACAGGCGCACGTTGCCCTCTCCTCCCGCAGGACGGGCGCTGCCACCACCTTTCAGCACAGCGAGGCCTGGGGTCCAAACCCGCCTGCCGCAGCCTCCCTGCGGGACGGGGCCCCAACTGCCCGTGCTGCACCCCAGCCGTGCTCGAGGGGCATTTTCGGACTGCGTCAAGCTTCCTCTGCACGCCAACACGTCGCCGGCCCGTTACGGCCACGCTCCTCCCTGCTCGCTGCTTTTCTCCGGCTGAAATGAACACACCCGCGGCAGCACTGGCCGTGTTCTCCACATCGTTTCCCTTCAGCCTCTTAGGAAAATCTTCCCATAGCCTGACCATGACTTATCAACTTCTCCAAGGAGAACTGGACTAGGGTATAAAACGAAGCCCCTTCTGCTGAAGTACAAGACAAACAGGCTCTTGACACACAGCTGTGGGTAGCAGCTACAGATTTCAGATGGATTTCAACGTCCAAAGCAGAGCTTAATTACTCCTCAGGAACAATCCTTACTATTTTTAGTACATCTCTCAAACATGCCATTATGTACTTCTGATTTACGGTATTAATGCCAGGCAACTGTGTTGTCTTTATCCTTCCCTACAGGACTATAGGAGAATATTCTTTAGCATGAATATCACACTTGGTTAAACAAAACAAACAAACAAAAACAAAAACAAACAAAAAAAAAAACCCACAAGACCTGTAGCAAACTCCAAGGTGCCTTCCCGTATCTCTGAAATATAAATGATTCCATAGCAGAAGAGATTCTGAAATACGTGGCCATAAAGTCAAAGCTTTGCTAAGCAAATAACAAATAAGAGAGGAGGCTCTCCTTCCAAAGGCTTTGAATCACACTGACAGCTACGGTACGTGTGAAGCTAAAATATTTGTGAAAAAGCCAAAGGCTGTCACCAAAAGGTAGCAAAGCACAAAAAATTCCTATCTTTTTTATTATAACTCATGTACGGCGGGGTATAAGGGGACACTCACAGCTTATAAGTACAACAATGTTTCTTAAAGAGTTTCATATCTGAGTGTAAACAGCTGGTGTTCTCTCACTATTATAACGAGGACACTTAACTAAGAACTGCTAACAGCTAAGTTAACTCCGAAAGCAAATACGATGACCGGACACAGTCAAAACATGCAATCTGCTTTTGCAGATTCCAAAAATCTGCGCATTTACAACGGAGGAATAAAGACAATATACATGGAGGAAATCAATTAAGTTATACACTGTCTATATTTATGACATCAATGCATGCGCTTTAACATTGCAATTACTGTAAGATTCCTAATATTTTTCTTATGACAAGAACACTTTTCTTTTGCCAAAAATAGACAAAGACAATTTTCAAAAGCACAGCTGGCCAAACTCCTAAGTTTTTGATATTCTCCTGTTGTTACCATCCAAGAAATTCTAGTGTTTAAGATCAGTCTTCTGAATACAACTCTAGTAAAAACATAAATTTATATTTCTACGTGTACACAGGAATCCCACCACCCTCAAACCAGGCTCAGGCCCAGCAAGCGCTCAATAGACGAAGGAGCATCATTAACTTTAGTGCTTGACTCCAAATGAAGTGTGGACAAGTTGTTGAGCTAGAAAGCACACTAGTCTACCTGGCTTAAAGCGAAAGGAAAAACAGGACGAAATAGAACATTATCCAGCAGGTTACATGCAAGAAACCAGGGCTTTAAAAACAGACCTCTAGGAAGAACAGAAAGCAAGGCGCAAATCCTTTGCAGGGAGTTTCAGGCAAGAACTGACTTGTTTGTGCCCACCTGAGCAGCACCCAGAGCTGCAAGGAGAAGGCAGCCCTGGGCTGGACATACTGTACAACCTGCTTTGGACCACGAGGTCTCCATAGTTTCTATGGGTATAGCCTTCTGGTTGACAGATGGGGATGGCACAGAGCAAGCACACAGGGGTTTTCCATACTGAAGGTGAAGTTGTGGCAAGGCACCTAACAGTTCATACGCTTAGAAAGAGGAGGGTTGGGGAGAAATCAAAAGTATTGGCTTCAGTCACAGGTGACTGAATATAGGTGTTGGCCAACAGATGTGAGCAGATCACAGGTTTTCCCATAGCGGCAGTTGCACCAAAACAGCATCTGCAGGATGTTTCAGCATCTACGTGCACACATCAGGCAGAGACAGCATCTGCACATCCAGGGATGTCCCCCTGGAAACCCACCGAAGAACGGAAATATTAATCCAGTTGGCCTCAATCCAGACAACAATCACCAAACCACGGGAAAAGTAAATACACCTCCACGCCTTCTCTAAATCATAGTCCTTATTAGTTTAACCTATGTCATCCCATTTTTGTTCCCCTAGGCGTATCGGCCTTCTCAATTGTGAAGTATTCCCAGGAGATACTAAGGACTAATAGCGTGATATATCTGATATAGCGTGAAAAACAAGGAGCCACCTTCTTCCTAAATTCTGAAAGACAACATATATTTCTTCTTACTCCAGATTCCATAAGATGCTACTGCATTTTTCATCACAGTAAAACTGACTCTTCAACACTTTTTTTATTCTTCTGGGTTTTTTTTGTTTTGTTTTGTTTTTTGTTGTTGTTGTTGGGTTTTTTTTGTTTTGTTTTGTTTTTTTACAGAGACCAGGAATACAGAAGCTGCTGGAGATTCAAGTACAACAGGTTTAAAGACACTTTCACCATAAAACTCAGAAGCATGGCACGTTGCCTGTTTATTTCCCATACATCACCATTTACCAAACCCAGGATAAAAATCTGGCAAGGTTCATACAATACTCTGAATGCACATGCAAGTATTTGAAGACAAAACTAAAGAAAGACAAAAAAACTATCTATAAGACTACTCCTTATAATCATGTACAGGCTGAAAGGAAGGAGTGAGGAGATGTAGACACAGGCTTCATTTATCATCAGCAGGTCTAAAAGTTCCTTGTTATTTTACATAGGAAATTAATTTTATATACACCTCTGAATTCAAGCTTGACTTACCCTCACCCTGTGTATGACTAAGACAGAGTTTTGGGAACTGAAGATGAAAACATCAAAAAACAAACAAACAAACAAAAAAAACCCACTCAGTTCAGCAAAGCACTGAGGGCTGTGAGCACTGAAGCATGTCACACTTGTCCAGTGCTGTTCCAGAATCCAAACTACAAAAGAAAACAAACAAGATCTTTAAAATTTTGAAAGAACTCCTTCTAAACAAACAATGTTACAGTAGATGGTCCTCCTTTGATTCAATTTCCAAACACAGCAATGTTTTGTGATTTAGTCCCACTAAATCTTGACAAAATGGCATATGGAATGCATCTTTCTATCTCAACTGTTGATATAATCTATCATTATTAAAATAATTTGGCATAGACTTATTTGCTAATAAGCCAGTTTTCTGAGATGTCGCAAAACAAAACCGCCTTAAATTTGTGATTTGTAGAAGAAATAAAACATAAAATCTATGCAGAGAAAATGCTTTCATTAGCATAGCAAGATTTAAAAAAAGAAAAAAAAATACCAATTACAAGGCTGCGTACATTAAACTTGGTACAATCATTCTTGACAAAAGTCCTACTGTCAGTAATTGACAGTAATTGTCAGTAACAATTTGCACTTGCCATTGTTAAAAAAATAATCACACTGCAAGTAATTGATGCATCTGAGATTCTTCTTCTGAAAAGCCATACAAAAATTCCCAACAGAAATCTCAAATTCAGTTTTAACACGGGCTACTGTAATTTTTGATTCTTCACTGCTTTCTCTTTTACTATTTATTCCTTTGGATCGAAGATCCATTTTGTAGTGAAAATAAATTCCACATCATTACTTGCATATACCTATAAACATAGAAGACAGGGACAGTGATTGAATCCCTTTCAGTTCTCTTAATTGCCGAATAGACCAAGACATTACACAGCCCCCATCACTTTCCCAGGTTCCTACATGAGTGTCTCAATCATTTTGCGTTGCTGTTTCCTTTAAAAAAACAAACAAAAAAAAACCCTCCATTTCTAAAACACAACAAATACTCCTCTGCCTTGCACAGCAAGCACTTTACAAAGTCCTGTTTTCTCTTGGAGGAAAATGCAACTTAGTAAGAGAGCTTTCTATATGCTGCTAATAAAGCTTCTATTTGGTCTATGTCATTTCCAAAGACCCCTCAAGGAACTTGAACACCCAATTTCCAAGCAGGAGAAGGGCCATTCTGATCAACTGGGTGTTTTAGAAAAAATCTTATCCAAATCTGAAGATCAGAAATGAAAAACAAATTGTGCCACCTGCATTGCACTAATATATTTGGCAGACCTCAAAGATACCCCATCAACTTTAACACACTATTTAACCACACTATTTAACCTTCCAGGTCCAGATGGTAATGCCTGATGTACACTATAAATCTGAATTTTCAGTATCCAAAGCCCCTTTTTCCTTTCACATACACGTTTTTTTCTTCTAAGTTTCTCAAAATCAGGAAAACTAAACTTAGCCAGTAAAACCTGGCAGAGGTTTGAGTAATGCCCTGTCCTCCTTACAATGATGTCGTCACTGGACATACCTCAGCACACCGCCCATTATACAGATAAAAAGCACATGGACAGGTTTCCTGAACTCTGACAAACGGTTTGTCTTCCAAGAAAAGACACGGCCTCCAGGACTTGGCTGAATCAGGCCACTCCTAGTGGACTTTCCATCTTCCAACCTCAAATTTCAGAATGAGTCCTTAACACTTGGCAGCCTAGAAAAAAGTTACAATCCTCAACAAATAGTTTTACAGACCAGCTTTGCCACATAAATCAGTTACTCAAGCAAGTGTCTGGTAGCTCACACAGACTCTAACAAGTTTTCTGTTCTTCTTAAGCAGATTGTGAAAATTCGTAAATGCTGCTTTTAAAAGAGCACACAGCTTAGTGAGAATTTAAAAGATTGCATCTGTCTGCGAGACTTCCAAAAAGGGTAGAAAAAAAACCTACCCGCATCTCATCTGACTTCAGATGCTTGACTTTTCCAGTGAGACAACTCCTGATGCAATGCTGCTGACCTGGCTTATCTTGGTGCAAACCACTCACAGCACCAAGCGAGCAGCCCAGGAGCGCTGTCCATGTGGCCACGGCCCTTGCAAAGCACTTTTGGGGTCTTAATCCAGCTCTGGAGAAGTTTGGATGCAGCATGTGAAGCACCTCTGGAGGAAGACAGCACTGGGCAACCTTGCAGCTCTCCGCTCAACAACACACAACTTCTGCTTACCAAAGGCAGGCTGATTTGCACTCCTGTGACATTTGGGAGTGCCTAATAATGTTATTTTTGAGGTTGTTTGCCGCTAAACATTCTGCAAAACCCTCCCCTGCTGGAAAGGGGGCCCAGACACGGTGCTCTGCAGCCCACGCACCTGCGGCTGCGTTAGCTGGACCCGAGCAAGGCAGTCGAGCAGCGCCCCAGCCTGCCACGCGCCAGCTCCCACCGTCATAAAGCTCTTCCAGTAGCGCCAACATCAAAAATCCAGCTTTCTTTCAAATCTCATAACAACCCTCAAACACCCCCAGCAAAAGCCAAGGAAACCGAAAAATGATAATTATTAGATAAGGGTGGTGGAATGACGGGATTCCCCTGCCCCCACTCCTGGCTTCATTTCATTTCTGCCGTGTGCTTTGCTCTTAGGAAACACTAATCACATTAGCGGCCAGACTGGTCTCATCTGCAAATTCTGCAGCCCTTCCTCTGCTGCCAGGAACCTTCCTCCTCTTCTGTGACTTTTTTTTTCCCCTCCCTCATTTTGGGCTCTCAACCATCTACTCTGACTATTACAGTTAAACGTCAAAGTGATACAACTCTACATAGGAGAGCAACATCCTCCAGCCTGCCTTCAACACAAGTTGCACCAGGGCTTGTAGGCTAAATTATTTGTTCTGAGTTTTGTGAAGAGACTGCTTTGTTTTATGGATTTTGTCAAAAAACTATTGATCAAAACCAGGCTTCTTGTGTGCTTACACTTAAGAATTGCTATTAAGTGACTAGGGGGGAAAAAAAGTAAGTTTAGGAAATTGAGAATATATTATAAATGAGTCTCCCTTGGTTATGGCAAACTCCGTAAAACGTATGAGTATAGAAAGACGTGTCAGTTGTTGTTTTCTGCCACAGAGAAGCACAAAACCCCATGCAGGTCTCAAGTGAGTGCATGAGCACCCCAGCCAGCTACAAGGGCGCCCGGGCTCAGACAACCAGGCAGGAAAGGCTGGAGCCGGTAGCAGGAGGGAACCAAAGCACTGGGAAAGCCTCCTCCTAACTCCCAGTATTCAAAGTCACGTAATTCTCTCGTCTGGAAGATTTCTGCTCTTCTCACTTTCCTAGGTCGCTGTTTACACATTAAGTCTTTGTAACCCTATACGTTCTTTTAGTGTATATTAGTACCCAGCTTTTCTTGAATGTGGACAACTTTATGGCTCAAGTAACATGCTACAGCACAACTCTCAGAAACACTATTTGTGATACTGTGTGTATATACATAAAATACAGTATTTTGAGCCCTGGCAGTGTTTCATCCCTCTTATTTTAACAATCTCTGTTGAAAACTGTTACCTAGAGTTAACATGACAGAATCCCTGAATCACATGTGAATCAAAGCAAAATAGCAACAGTAACTTATACATGGACCGGAGTGGCTTGAAGTTTCTGGGTTAGAATGTATCATACAGTTCTGCTACTTATTTCTCTAAGGACTTCAGTTTTTATTTTCCTTTTGTTGATTCACAGCCCTTTACTTTTTTTTCTCGCTCATTTCAAACACAAAACAGCTATTAAATCCAAGCTGTTCAAAAATATGCAATTGAGAATATTTCAACTATAAACAATATTTGCAGATTGACTCTATGAAAGCCATAACAGAAAAGTACAGACTAACTCTCCAACACAATAAAATCACAGACAAAATAGGCAAGAAACAATTTTAAAAACCATCAACCACACACCACCATCCCAGACATGCTTAATAGCATTCCAGAGCTTTATAAAAAGTAATGATCATTACACATGAGAACAGACTTTTAATTAGCAAACTGATGCATTCTACAGAAGAGAACCACATTACATCGTTTTCAGAGCCCCAGGTGTGTTTATATGAATTATTAAATGCAATCTTTCATTCAACCTAAACTCAGCAACTGTATGTAGAATAGAACACTTTTTTTGTTTGTTTGTTTGTTTACATAGCTAAATAATGATCAATGGGCACCATATGGAAGCATGTGCCAGCCCTAATGAATCGTTTCTTCTGTATAGACACTGTTAATACATTTGTGAAACAGGCAACCTGGCGCTTTTTAGGGAACAACAAAAAGGATTAAAACACAATATTAACCAAAGAGTTAGCAACTTTTGAAATAGCTACGCTGGCAACTAGAATAAATACAAATACAAAATAAGACTTTAACTAGGCAACATAATATTGCTTGTGGTATTTATCGATGCACTAGACAGTCAGGACGGGCATTAAGGACAAGTGGATCGAGTGCAAGCAGTATTTCATTTAGCAAATTTCATAGTCAAACGGAAGGATTATGGTAATGTCCATCTGAATCAGAAATGCACAGGAAAATACAATTAACATATTGTTCAGGCTGTCCTTGGCATGACAAACAACACCAGTAAGGAGATCCTCGGGTAGTGTACCCCAGCACAGCTCCAGACAGCTACAGTCACACACAACAAACTGTTCTCTCTTCTGCCCCAAATTAAATAAATTCCATATTAACACATTCTAACTGCATGTTTTGTATGTCTTATTGTATGGTTTGACAGGCCAAGTATTACCTCATTTAGCATTTTAAGAACAGCCGTCCCATCTGGATTCTTAGCAGCCCTTGTGCTTCTTCAACATTTTTGCATATGCTGGCCCTGATCCTGGTACAGATGCAAATTTCTGGACCCCCGCTAAGTCTCACTAATTTGAAATAAATGATGTATAAACAGGATTGAAAAAGCAGAGCCACAGACCATAAAACCGTTACCTCTGGTGTGCATCACAGAGAGAAGACCCAGCATAATGGATAAAAAAGCAGACTCTTTATGACATTCATTAGGCAGAGGCAAGACCATGAAGTTCTCACGTGCTCTCAAGTTCTCACAGCACAAAAACTGGACTTCACTACACAAGACTTCTCTGTAACCTGCATAGACAATATAATCATAACTGTCTGACTACACTTCCGAATGTGTCCCATATTTTATATCTCTAAAGCAACTTTTATATATATATATATATATATGATGAATAGAATAAGAAAAAAAACCTAAACACTGAATAACTCTTTCCAACATCACAAACATAAATAAGCATGTTAGTACTAGAACAAGGTGAAATTCCACAACTGAGGAGTTTACAAGGCTTGCAGAACATTCAGCTTCTGCCAGATTTTGCCAGTTGAAAGGGTGTTATAAACGAGCAACTCATTAGCAGATTACTCTTTATAAAAAATAAAAAAAAATAAAAAAATAAAAAAAGGAAAATTCCAATAAAAATTCTCAAAGAATTTAACATTAATCTCGAGTGAATCTGCTTTCACTTGCATTAGTAAAACCTTCAGAAGAGACTGAGATTCTAGAAAACAAAACTGCTTGATCAGGCAATCCCTCTGGCAGTCCCTATTTGCTATAGGCCACCTACAGATTTACTTTTTGGTACTTTAAGAGGACTGGGGGTAACCTGAGGTATGAATGCATCCCGACTAGTATTTCTAGTACAGATTAGTACATGCATCCTGACTGGTACTTTGAGGGGATCCTGAAGGTGCTGAGTGCAAACTACCACCCCTAATGAGCACCACGGGACACCTCCCTCAGCAGCACAGAAAGGACCGGCGACCGCAAGGCAATTCAGCAGTTCTCACCGCGTTCCCCACTGCGCCACAGCCACCAAAGGTTCTGCAAGACTTCACGCTAGACCACCTAGGACCCGGACCAGCCCTGCACAGTGCTGCTCACGGGACAGGAGCGCCGATACCCCTTCCCGCACCCCCGGCTCATCGTACCTGCCTTGATGCCTGTGTCCGTGACACACACAGAGCTCCATGGGTCTGTCTCGGGTTTCTAATCACCAGCCAGATGCTCTTCCAAGTGGGAATGGAGACTGACTGGAAGGTTCTCACTGAAACACGAGCTGGGCTGACAGCTCCCGTCCTCCCACCCCAGAATGGGTTAGAATTACTCGTTACTAACAAAAGGCCAGAAAATTCCCAGCACAAAACCTGTATGCAGAGGAGCTGCTGGTGTGTTTCTGCTGTGAGGTAGTCCTGATAGTCCAGCCATGGGAAAACGTGTCCAGAAGGACACCAGAAAGGAAATGAGCTGGTTGCTGACACAGAAGGCAGGGAACCACCGCCATGAGATGCAGCAACCACCCCAGCGCTGACGTTACGTCTCTCCCCTTCCCGATGCAGGAGCTTCACACTTGAGGCATGACCGAAGCACAGACTTGTAAGGGCCCTTTGATGGCCAGATCCAGCATGAGCATCTGAGGTTCATCAACAGACAACTCGCATAACCTGCCCAAATCTTTGGTTTCAAATTGTCATGCCAGCTATTTGTGAACAGAGCACTCAGGCTTCGCGTGTGAGAGCTGCAGGGGCTTCGCTTCGGAATAAATTACAAACACAAAGTGCAGGGCCAATTCCTTGTGACCCTGCAAACCCTTAAAGCCAAAAACAATTTAGGCCAAAGTTAAGTTAGAGCAGCCGATACCCTCAGACCTCTGCGGAAAATACACGCCATGGTGTGGTAGGTTTTGTATTACCAAACACGACTTCTGCAAAAGGAGGAAATAGTTAAGAAAGAACTGCCCCTAGCAGAAGCGATATTAATTGAGGATTATTTTCTTATCTTCATTCACATGCCTATTTAAGAGCCTCAGTCTTTAGGGCAAGTCGCAGTGAACGGATCAGCAGGAGCTATGGAGGAGACCAACAAGTTCTTGAACCTTTGCAAACCGTTTTGCTCTACAGACCTCAGCACTGTGCATAAACCTCAAGCTCTGAGCGGAGCAGACCCCGTCCCGGCCCTGTCCTCCTCCTCCTCCGCAGCCCTCTGCGCAGCAGGCAGGGGACAGCAGGGGACAGGCAGCTTCACCTTTCGGCCGCCCGGCCACCTTCTGCCTGGGCACAGCTGGTTTCATGTTCTGCTTACAAGAGGTTTTACCTAACACGGTGCTCAGAGCACTGTGCAATAATGAGAGCAAAACCACCTCTCCATTTCAGGGATGTTTGGATGCTAAGGAGGGCATGAAAGTATAAACCAGGTTAACCGACCTGTAAAAGCCTGCTCTGTATTCCTTCAATTCTATTTGCCTCATTTTCTTCTCATGTATTTTTACCTACTTCACCATACTCTGTTCCTGTTCTGTTTGGAAACATGTCTAATTGTCACTTGAGTTGACAAATGTCCTTAGCCTCACTGCTCCTTCCTAGGAAATGAATGTTTCCCTTCTTTATCATTTTGCCTGTAGAATTCATGTTCTAATTAAGTGATCTCTGCATTTCTCATTTCCTCATTTTAATTTCACATCTTTCTAGCTCTTGTGCTTGGCAAACAGCCTTCAAAACCACCACTCTCGCTATTTATTTTACAAACCAATATTTAAACACAGTGAATCCTCTTTTAAAAAAAAAAAAAAAAAAAAGCATCAGCCTTTCATTTCAACTTCCTTGTGCAGACCTGAACCTGCAGGTTTGTCACTTCCCAAAAAATACAAACACGCATTCAGTTCAGTTCCTGAATAAAAATGAAGGTTACTCTATTGATAAAAAACAATAACTCTGAGACCAAAAAGTTCTGTTCTGATCATTTAGTTTGACACCTTGTACAACACTAAACAAATGTTTCTTCCTGGAGATCCTGCAGGTGCTGATTTCATTTAAGAGCTACTTTCTGCTTTTAGACATGAATTTTCAATCTGCAGTCTTAAGACTGACCTGAATTTTTCTGTGTTGGAATTAAAATCAACAAATATTATTGCATTCAATGCTTCTTGATCGATTCTTTTTATTATTATTATCACACTACATAAAGTAAAGCAAAGCCTGTGGATGGTTTTCCTTTTGTTACGAGAACTGTAACCAAAAGCTTCATCCAATGTCTATTTTCAAATGCGGGCCAAAGACAGTAAATTGCCTCGTACAGTACAAGCTATGAAGTTTAAAGTCTTCTTAAATGAAGAAGGAAAAAATTACATATATAGGGTTCAATAGGATCCAAAGTTATACACAATTGCACCTTATCTCACCACTGCAACTGTGTTACAAATAGGGCTGTCCAGCTCTTGCAGGAAGAAAACATTTGCCCAGAACCAAAAAAAAAAAAAAAAAAAGCAAATTATTTTCAAGTTTATTCTCCTTTTCCTTCTTTTCCTTTCCTTCTCTCAATTTTCATTAGTTAATACTGCAATGACAGCAAAAACAGATGATTGCAAATGCATTTTAAGAGTGTGCTATTTGGTAGGGCATGAGCAGAAGTCCCCGTTTGCATCGACAGTACCAGTGATTTCTTGGCAATCTCCCATGTAAAAGCTAGACACGGTTGACACTACTTGACCTACAAATTCAAACAAAACCGAACACATTCAATTCCTTCGATCTGCAGACCTTACAGTATCTGACATCATCTATACTAATAAGGGTGTCTAATTTAATTAAGATAGTGATTGCTTTGGCTTAACTTTGAAGAATTAGCAATCTATACTCTCTGTAAAAACGACAATGAAAGCTAAAGACAGAGGATTAATCCTGTATTGGAGCAAGCAACCACCACCCAGATTACAGGCTCGTCTTCAATATCACCAGTGTGACACTGAAAAAAGTCCAAGTTCGTTTTTCCCTGAAAATTATATCTTCAACAACAACAACAACAACGGACTAGCTTGAGGATGGGGACTGACTAGGAAGCAGCCACAGCTCGCACAGACAACTTGATCCCACCCGCTGACGCTCGGTTCCTTTGCCCGCCCGCGCACCCTGCTGAAGTTGAACCTTGTTCAGACCCAGCTCCTGGTGCTCCCCAGCCCCGAGGGTGCCCACAACACACCGGGGTGTAGAGAGATTGCTTGGTGGCATCAGCCAGGCACGAAGCTATGAACTCATGTGGGATTCATCTCACTTTACATCTGCAATGAAAACATCTCTATTTGAATGAATTATCTAAATTTCCTTTGCAGGTGATGGAGACAAAGAAGCCCCTCTAGGATATGAATCATCAGACCAATTTAGTTTTGTATCTTTAAATAGAAAGTTTGAGCTTAAAGGAAGAACCTCTTGCTCCCCCTTGATTATGAAGGGGATCTCAATGAGCACATCAGAGGAAGAGACCCATACACTCATGAGACTTCTAAATCAGGATAAAATGAATCTCATTCCTGGTGTTAAGGTCAGCCACATATATTACAAGCAACTGAAGCTGCTAAATAGCCCCAGAACACAAAACAGCCTAACTGGTCTAGTTATTCAATCCACCTGGCATCAGCTGTAGGGTATTTGCCGCAAATGGTAACAGTAAAATATGATTCAGCACGTACTCCTACAGATCCAGCTTCTGGTGGACCTCTGTGCTAACAGGGCAGGTCACGGCACACCCATAATGTCACAGCAAATGATCTCATGAAGGAATCACATGGGTCACAGAAGAAAAGAGCCAAGAAAGGAATTTTATAGCAGTCACTCCCTGTACAATAACTTAGAAAGTCTGAGCAGACACTCTGCTACATCCCCAGGAAGACAGGGAAAAGAAAGAGAAAGGAGGGAAGAAAAAGCAAAGGGAGATTGTTAGTGTCCTGTGAACTAACAAGATGATTAAATACTGTCAGGCTTTAATCCTGGCGACAAGCAGAGCTGCATGAGAGATACAGGTTGATTAATTATAAGGAAAAGAGACTATGACATAGGCATATGAGGCAGAAACACTAACAGGAGGCACCATTTATTTATTTATATATTTTAAAGACATCTGCTAACAAAAGGATAGCCAGTCAGCTGCATCCAAGACTTCTAACTCCACATCTAATTCCTACTTCAGTCTACAAGCACATACTGGAAACAAAGATCTCTTGGCTGAATTTGCTTTTCATAACAGAATTGAATCGAAGCCCTGTGTAAGCAGCAACTTTTCCGGTCAATACACTGGGAGTTATTAAGTGTCAGCAAAAGATCAACTCTGGAAAGGCTGGTTCAATTCAGTGCAATGGCAAGTGGACCGATGGCAAAAAGGACTGATGTAGAACATTTCTCAAAGCATGCAGACGAGCGATTTCAGAGGTGTGAAATGTCAGGAGAGATGCAGTTCAGTGAGTATCAGCAGGGAACAAACACACAATTGCTATTGCTTCCTCTCCTCCTTCTCACGATTAGCCAATATCCAGGGCTTTTCTGTGTTATGTCCTCTATCAGGAGGAATTATGCCAGCATTAAATGTTTTTGGTATAATCCTGTTGGTTTACAATCAGTAAAAATAGTGGGTTTTTTGTTTTGTTTTTTCCAAAAATAGAAAGAATACTTGACAGAAAGTTGTTGCCTTGCTCATACTCCCAAGCCACGCTCTCCGCACCCTGCCAAAAAGAGTTTTCTCCAGGGCTTTCTTGAAGGCTGCTCTGCTTGAGGACTTTATGCTGTTGATGCCGAGATTCCCATTTCACCCAGACAAACCAGCACGAAGCTCCATTTCCTATTCTAGCCTTCACAATTCCTCTAGTGTTTGGAAAGCAATTTCCATTGTTTTAACTGTTGCTAAATAAATCAGGAATTAATTCTAGGCTGCCTGGAAACTAGCCCCCATGCCTATCAGTTTTGTCGAGACTCGCTTGGGCAGTAACATCAAGTCTGGTGCGACACAGTTGGGCAGGGGGTTGGTTTATGTGAATAGCAGAGTTCTGAAATACCTGAATAAACAGCCAAATAAAAAGGAACAAAGAGCTTTGTTCAATGGTACTTTTCTCTGAGGTCCTATCAAGGGGAATCTTTGAACAGCTCATTTGAAATAATTCATGTAAAAGCTAAAAAGGTCTAGGAGGCATTCCCACTCTCTAGTAAGGGAAATCTGACTGAGACGACATCTGCTACAGGCCCAACTTGGATCCTCTAGCAAACTTCCCTGAATTAAAGCTAAAACTGTCAACCAATTTTGGCTGCTGAAAGCAATGTTGTAATCGGGAATGTTATCAAGATCGAATGCATCTTAAAATGAGAGACTGAACAACCTCTACACTATAGCAGTCAAAAAATACATATTTTTTGAAATCTGGGCAGGAACAAGTGGCCAGGCACATTCTCGCTCCTGATTTTTAAACAGGAAAATTTGTCCTTGCTGACAACAGCACCACCTGCGAAGGCCCCGCACCCGTCAGGGTCTGCGGCTCTGCAGCGATGCTGCGAGCACAGCCATGTGCCAGCGCCTGATTTATGCACCTGGAGGCTTATGACTTCTCTTTACACTCCAGTGAAGGCATGAAGGGAGGGAAAAGAAAAAAGAAAAAAAGAAACAAGAAAAGCAAAGAAGACAGAAGAGAGGAAAAAGAAAAAAATAAGAGAGAAAAATGGAGACAATCCATTATAGACCCATAATTTCATCCCGCAAAATTTCAGTCTGTATGCACCGCTGATTCAATTACTGTGCACAGCTTTACCCTTCAGCAGAACTGCAAATAAAGAAAAAACATTTTTAAAGGTTAGCAAGAAAATTTTTCAGTGGCAATGGCCAGTCTCAATGGGGACACACCATGTAACACAGGAATTGTATTTGCCTTACTCCTCCAAAACAGATACTCAGATCTGTTTTGGGCTACAAGTGAAATATGTCTGAGGAACTTAATTTACTCCCCGCAGGGAGCAAAGACAAGGAACAAGCTGACTCGATTAGCAGGTTCCGTTCAAAATGCTGATCCTGGCCTTGTGAAGTACATTTCCCTAGACTTTGGAGCTTCCCTTTACAGCATTTTCAGAAACAGATAAATAATTAACAGCCCAGGTAGAGGGTCAGCAGATCAGGTTGGGGCAAAGTTAAAGCTCCCCAGCATCTGGAAGACAACCTCTTTTCTAACATGCTGCTTCCAGATCTCGCTCTTCACTTTATTCTCTGATTTTGGTTTTTTTTTTTTCCTGTTCTTTTCCTGTATTGCTTAATTTTAATCAATGCATTTCATTTCAAGCCCTCTGAGCCATCTATTCATCTCTGAGCCATTTCTCTTAACACGCCTCCATTGACATTTTAGCAAATCATATATACTTAAAGCCACAGATTCAGGGTGTTCTGGGACACCATTGGTGACTTTATATTGCAACTGCAGCACTTCAGTCTTTCACAAGTGCAACTTAAAGGTTTAGCCTTCAGGTTGTTCTAATAGACTAAAGTATTATTTTTAATTACATAAGTGAGGGTTTTTTTTAATTCAAGTGTATTGCCAGCACTTGTGAAATAAAGTAGAAATACATTCAGATGTTTTTTCTTCTCAAAATAGTTCATTTCTCCAACATGTATGAGCATAGAGAAGCACACTGCACACTATAAAAAGCTATCTGCTAAATATTCTCTCTTTAAAATCCAAAAAATGCCTGTGCCTTGCTAGAGAAGAGCTCTTCAAATGAGCAGCAAAATAACATATGGCAATTTATAGGCCACGTGGTTTCACTGAGCCTTGAGAAGGGCCGAAGCAACAGGATGCCACAGATACTGGCAAAAGATGGAATTAGTATGACTATTTACATAATCAGCAATACTAAGACAAGATACCACAGCTGAAACATTACTAATTATATTATTCTAAACTTAGTTCACAGTGTTCTTAATAGCAATGCTGCCAACCCAATATGGTGTTCTCCAAGGGATTTTTTAAATCAGTTAAATTATAACCTCCCAAAAAACTCTGGGCAAATGACAGTTCATTCTTTGAGAAGACTACAGTACAATTAGACTAGTGAAATACCAAGATCATTTTCATGCAATATATTCCCATTTCCCATCCTAATTACTGGCGGATTAGTCAGTGTCATTGGAATTATAATAATTTGCCTAAGTAGCAGGTTTTTAGCTAAAGATGGAAATTATATTCACACGGCCCTCTGTCACACATTATTTGTACATAGTGTGTGTTTGTTTACTCTCTGTGCATGAGTGGCTATTTTGTCCCTAATGATCCAAGATAACATGATAACGAGGATCCTACCAGCACACACACACTTTCATCTTTTCTTGCTTGCTGGCATTTGCATTTACAGAATTCCAGTCATTCTAAAGCACAGCTTCCAGCAGCAGCCTGTTGCATTTTACACTCACAGCAGCGCCATCCCTCTCCACCTGCACCCACATGATGCACAAAAGAGGCCATTTATTCACTGCAGCAGTGACTAATGCCCTCTACTCCAGACAACTCCTGAAAAGATAAGGAATAGTGCACTATTTTCATGCTAATGACTCTGGAGGTATTTTCCTCCATGCCTCCTTGGCTGCTTCAGCCTCAGCATGACTTTGAAAAGTGTACAAGCTTTATGTCTTTTTTAATAATTCATTTACCTAAACAAAAGCACTTGCTGCTATGTGCTCTGAGCCCCTCTGGAGCAGGCTGAGCATCACTGCCTTGTCTTTGCTTGCTATGGTGTTTTTGGCTGCTTGGTTGGCTCTCTCCTCTGCAAGCAAGAGGAAATGTTCCCCCAGTCCCCCATGGAGGCTGAGGGCTATGAAGGAGGAGGCCCCTTCCAGTGCTACCCCTCACCCTGCGCTGATCCCACTCCCAACAGCAGCACCTCCTTTATGCATAAGGCAGTCCAGAAAGCACTTGGCCAGCCGCACGGCCTTGAAAAGCTTTTCCAGCATTATGAATTTCCTTTTTCCTTTCTTCACATATATTTTGGCCATTGCAAAAATCACTTTTTAATACTCACACGAGCGTAAGATGAAAACTGGAACCTCAAATCAAGTCATTTTCTCCCTGAGCCACTATAAAAGCTCAGACCTAACAACCCTGCTCAGCCCAGCGTGACTCATCGAGTCGCCAAACTACCCTGGTGCCACGATGGGGGCTACGCGGGGTCTCGCATTAAGACCCCTCTGGACCCAAGAGGAGCCTGCATGTGTACGGCTTGTATCTGCTCGGGAGATGAGGCCACGGGGAGACTGATAGTCAAACCACAAAGGGAAATCAGCTGCTAAACCCCTACCGAAAGCCATGGGGAGCTGGGTGCTTAACAGTGTTGAAAATCCTCCTCATCAATCAGGGGCTATTCTAAGGAACAAGATGAGTTGGAAATACCTCCAATTAAAGGGAAAACTAGATTTGGTTATTTAGGAAGAGAGCTTCTCTCTGTAAGATGCTAGAAAAATAAGCTGTTTGCACAATTCTTGAATTACTTTTTCTCCAGCCCTGGAAAATGGGCCTATTTTGAACAATCAGCAGGTATAATACGAAAAGGACGGCATTACCATTCCCATTTTTCAGGCGGCACAACAGGAGCCACTGAGGGCTCTGATGACACCGTCCGTGCAGCACCAGACAACAACACAGTTGTGGACCCCTATTCCAGCCTCCACGGATAAATAAACCCCTTACTCCCTCAGGCTGCAAGCACAAAATACTGGAAGTGGCTGCAGTGCAGTAATACACAAGGGTGACGGGAAACCTGAGTAATACCTTAGCTTAGGATAGAGAAGCAACAGAGGCCCAATTCAGTGTGATATTCCAGTAAATTTGGTAAACACACTAGAGACAGCTTGATAACAATCTTGGCTGTCTGCAAAAAAAAAAAAGAAAAAAACACCTTTTGAAGTTTGGGCATATGATGGCCATTTGTTCTTTGAAAGTGACAACAGGACAGCTGTGCTGGAGATGATCAAAAAAGCTGGGGGCAGTGACAGTGGGGACGAAAACAATCTCTTAGTTACAGCCCCCAGTTTCTCAGCAAAATGTTTTATAATAAGGCAAAGATATCAT
>VZSV01000015.1:6817183-6862582 GCA_013398735.1 Nothocercus julius
TTTGGGGGTTCTTGCCCTGGCAGAAACTGCTTATGTCCTCGCCCGCAAGAAAGATACAACTGAGGGCAGATTTACCTTTGCCACCAAACATCTCCCTGTGTCTTGGTTTCTTGGTTCTCTATTGCAAAACGCAGCTAGTCCTTCTCGCTTTCTTACACTTCTTATGCAAGTTCTCTTTGGCTTTTCCATCTCCAGGTTGAGGATTCAGATTCCTGGATCATTCCTCACATCAGCTGAGTGGAGAGAGAAAGCAGAACTGGACACAGTGGTCATGGGCCATGTCTGAGCCGTGTGCTGGAGGCCAAGAAGGGAGCTCCCGTCCCTTGGCTATCCCCCTCCTTCCAGCTCCCCTTCCGGCTGCACGAGAAGTCCAAAACTGTAGCACGTCTACACTGCAGAATACAAAGGAAAAACAGCACCAGCTTGGACAAAAAAGCCTATCCCGCCCAGGAGAGCAGGACAGCCCTGAGGCCCCTGCGTCCGAGCCAGCGGGTCTCCTTGCCGGGCAAGGCGTGTGGGCAGAGCGTGACACCCCCTGGCCACCCAGCTCCCAGGCTGGAGCCCAGCCAGCCCCAGCAGCCGCCTGCTCCTTCTTCCCTGCTCCCCAAAGGCTTTGGGTACCCTCAGCAGTGCCCAATGCAAGCTCTGGCCAGCACTGCTTCACATTCAATTTGCACAGGCACAAATGGACTACCCAAGGCAAAGGAGGTCCAGCTTTATTCAGCAGCCAGAGGGAAAATGATGCTCTGTTTTCAACTGTACAAGCACCTTTTCTTGAAGCTCCCTTTGCAACACAAGTCTGATGTCCTTTGCCTTCCCTTCCCATGAAAGGAATGCTATATTCCCACCTCACCATACAGAAGGTGCTGGCCTTCCACGAACAGACAGAGAGGAGAGAAGTGACATGAGGAATTCAGGATGAGAGGCTGCCTTTCCACATCTTCCCCTCCTAGTTCTGCACACAGACGTTATGTGCAACATAGGCTGGTTTTATATGCAGGTCACTCAGTCATTCTTCTCACATGTACATCAGGCGCTGCTGGAAAATGTGGCCATTATCCATCAAGTCCTTTGCTTTAGTCAGCTTCCAGCAGAAGAGTAATAGATGCACTTGTGTTGTCACATCATTGTCCAAAATGTCATGAAAAAAAAAAAAAGCCCTGAACATAAACAACTCCCTAAGGAAATCATTTCTTAAAAAAAAAATAGAAAAGAAAAAAGAAGAAAAAAAGAAAGCAAGAAAAGAGAGAAAGATGCAGAGCATCCCCTTTTATCAGGGGTGAGTTTATGCAGAAAAGTGCCTTTACAAGCTGTACGCCAGGCAAGACGAGAGTACCATTGCTGCCGTTGTTTCCACTAAGTTTACACTGCCTCGGGATAAAGCAACTTGTAAGCACATTGCCTTCAGTTTCCAGAATCCAGAACTAGAAATGATCCTCTCTTTTGGATACCATACATTGAGAGACATACCAATCTGTAGGGGTAAGTGCACCCCCTTCCCAGGGCACTTGCATTAAGATTCAAACAGCGTGATGAGATGATCCCTTCAGGCAGTAAAAATCTTCATAGACAGTAAAGGAAAAGCAGGAGAAAAAAAAAAAAAAAAAAAAGATGAAATCAAACATGACAAAAAGCCGTAGTCAAAGTTGGAAGGAAAACAAGGTTAGGCACTGAAACCTGAGTGTGACAGTGGTATTTCCTGATGCAGTCAACCTCTGATCTCCTTTCAAAGGATCTGCTAAATTTAAAGAGTGAACTAAGCAAAGCCCCACACTTATTTACCACCAGGTAAAATGCAGGAATAAATGCAGATCTTCCAAGGAGGAGAATCAGAATGGGAGAGAAAGAACATCTCTTCTAAAGAGGTCCAAAGGGAAATTTTGGTGGTATGTGACCTCTACTCCCAAATGCCTAAAAAATCCTACTTGGGAGCACAGAAAACCCTGCAGAGTAGCCACCAGGCATGAGACTCTTATGATATGAACAGATGTTTTCACATTTGTAGCTGCAAATGCATAACATCAAAAGCTCATGTGGAAGGATAAATTAAAATGAGATCTCTGCATAGTATGATTTCTTTGAATTTCCCTTTTATACAAACACTGTTTGTGACACAAATAATAAGCTGGAGAAGAAAAGATGCTTTCAAAAATCGGAAATAAAGCTGAAGTAACACAAGCCTGCAGGAATCTGGCTCAGAGACAAGCAACACTGGCAGTTAGCCTAACCCATGCAAACTTTGAAAAGGGATCTTTTGACTTGATATACATAAATATACACACACCAAGCACTACGTACCCTTGGAGACACCAGTTAGAGCCACACTTGCCTTGGATTTTCTAACTGTGTTTGCATATACCTGATAAGTAACTGATACACGGGAAATGAATGGGGAGTTTTGAGTCACTTTGGCTTCACATACAAACACAGGCAGCTGCATGAGAACCAGCAGCAAATACTGCATCTCCGCCATTCCCATGGCATCTCCAATATGGACATGCTTTAAATATCACAATATAAAGTTTTTCACATTGTATAAGTGATGCTGGCATGACTGTTAATGTCACTTCTGGGAGGAAACTGCAGAGAGCAAAGGGGATCAGATAAAAACAAAGATAACATTATATAAACAGTACTCTGGCTGAAAATCTAGAGAAAAGAGACATAAGGGACACAAGACGAGAAATGAAGAGGGAAGGCACACAAAGGAAAACACGGAGCGCTCTTCACATTCAGCCTTTAAGAACAAGCTTCCCATTTTTTTCTAGGAGCCAAAAAAGTTCCAAAATCAGTCTCAGTGCACAGCCTAAATTCGTATCTAGTGCCACGCTTGTGTCTGCATTAAATTCCTTCACAGCGCAAGATGCAACACTGTAAATAGGCTCATTTGAGTTATTTTATCAAATTGTGTTAACTTTCTCTCTGCAGCATTCCCAGGGGCTGGCAACACCGAGACGTGCAGAAAATGTAAATCACTCCCTTTTGATACGATAACCGTGCCAGTGAATTGCATCCCAGAAATCAGCTCAGGATTATAGCTGAGAATTCGCTGAAAGGCGCTCAGCTGAGGCTTGGTGCCAGAAGGGTACGTTTCAGCTGGCAGGTCAGCGCAAACCAGTCTCAGGTCCTGAGCATGAAGAACACAGAACGTGACGCTATTCGTGGTCGCACAAACACGTTACGAAGCCTCCAAGCCAACAGCCGCAGGGTCAATATATAATTAAAGGATGCCAACAGGTGTTAAAAACAAGTGTGTATTCATGTACACAAATACATGGGAGAGTTATATTAAATATGAATAACTACCTAGGACAGCGACAACCAGCATGCTGTGGGATATTATCTATTTGCCAGGCAAATACATGCATTTATAAGTAACCACATGAATGCAGCATTTGCAAGAAACTTTTTGTGCTAGAGAAGGTTATTAGAATCATTTTAATCATATATAATTTACTTAAATAATTTTTCTCCTTCAAATACTCAGCCATTATTAGAATGCTAAGAAGTATAATCAGAATGTGTAAATAGTTGTTCTCTCAAAACCTTATTTTCATGTTTAAATGCTACTGCTAATGGCTAATACTGGACCAGGACTCCGCTGAATTTAGGTATTGCACAAACACAAAATAAAAAGCTGTCAGAACCCTAAGGAATTTGCAGCCTTAGCAGAAAAGGGGCAGCAGATGGATAGAGACAGAAATAACCAAAAAATAGTAGTTAACAAGGCAGAGTGAGCCGCAGCAAACCAAATCCCCAGTTGCTGCGAGTCCGGCACAGGCACCGCAGCAAAGACGAGCGGTGCCCAGCGCGGCCCCGCCGCCCTCCGAGTCCTGCAGCTCCTGCCTCGCCGCTCGGCACCATCTGCTTCCTGGCAAATCTGCCTCCTTCACCCACTATGTATCTTTGTTCTTAGCATGCAAGCACCAAAAGGCCAAGGACCAAAAGGCCTGACCTTTCTCTGCAGCACCTAGCGTAGCAGAGTTCAAACTGGTCTTACAGGCAGATAAATGACACTTTCATGTATATATAATATCAAATACATAATGTGTACATATATATACACACACAAAGATAATAAAATGGCTTCTTAATAATGAGGTTGCTTAATAAGCTGCTGAACAGAGTATGACTACATGCACACAGGTCTGAACCTAGAATTACCGTACACAAAAAAGTGTCAGATCTTGGAGTTATCCATCAATACATGAACATAACATTGCCTTCTGATAGCCTTTTATTCAGTCTGCATGTCTCTACCTCTGAGCCACGCAGAGGAGGAGGAGGAGGAATGGCCAACATGTAACTATATCGTGAAATGGAGACACGCGCTCTCAGTAAATGTTATGTACTGCAGCTAGTCTCAGCTAGAGCCTCCAGATGCAACCGTACTACATGTAATGGTAATAAAAAATAGCCCTAGACATGGCTGGATGACTATGAAAAACAAGCCCCATAAAGACATTTAAAACATCCTAAAATGTAACAGATATAGCATTGACAGGATAAAGCAATGTTCCTGGAAGGTTTTATTTCAGCATATTTGCCTCAAACAGCTACTTATAGCTTTACCTTTCACACTAATTTTATGCCAGTAAAGTATCTATTTTTATCACCACCAAACCCGTCTCAGACAACAGATGCCCATTCCCTGTGACTTTCAGCTTCTAAGTTAAATGTTTCAAAGTCATGAGACGGGGAAAAAAAAGTCTACACAGCACCGATCCACCCCTTTCTCAGAGCCAGCTCCATGTCACATTCAGCCCTAGGAAAACCCATAGGAAATGACAATAATGTTGGTTTTGTAGCACCCCAGCCAGCTGCCACATGAGCCACGTGGGACGGGCAGGCAGGGCAAGTTGGAGCACCCAGGAGGTCCCTCCAAAGGCACCACTTTCCCAGTGGTGGCAAAGGCCTAACCAGCAACAAGGCTGGGTGCTGCACATAGTCGTCACCCTTTGGAAAGCCCTGTACTCAGTACATCTAAATACACTGAAATTCTCCACTCTCTTCAGTGAGGTCCTTATTGAATATATCTTCAAAACAACTCCACCTGCATAACTAAGGAAAACCTGTTGTTCAGCACTTAGTATCTATGTGCAGAAACGTAATGAATTTATATCCTTCTGGCTGGAATTCAGCTCTTCTCAGGGTCTTTAATTTATTATTGTTGTGTTCTAAATTTTATATGCATTTTTTTTCTCCTTTGATGTCTCTCAGACGAAAAGCAACCAAAAGCAAGTACTTCTCAGAGTCAAATGTTATGGACAACGTACTCTGAACAGTTAGGTGTGTTTCATATCTACTAATTATATTACTTCTACAGTAAGATTTGTAGCAAATTGCAAGGTAATAAGGCAGTTTCCTTATTGCCATGATCAGGAAAAAAGAAAATAGCATGCAAATGGATGACGCTTGCTCTTAAACCACCATTAGTAAATCTGAATCCCTTTGTCTGGTAGTTTCAAATCAAGCCCATTTAACTTGCAAAAGGAGGTCAGGTTTTATTGATCACTTCTAATGCTTACAAAAGTGCTCTTAAAAAACTGAGAATAATGAGACACAAATACACAGCACAATCTGCAAAGGCTCACTAAAGTGTGACAACATTTACAGTCTTCAATCTACACTGTTCTTTGTGCAGTTTCTATATCCACTGAATTGCATATCATATGCTTGCCAATTCATTTTAGAAAGAAAGAAAGAAAAAAAAAAAAAAAAGACACACCATTACCACATTACCAGAATGGAGGTGGATTAGTATTTGTCCTTACTAAAAGCACAAATATTAACTTCCAGAATACATTCCCAACGTACAAGCGTCTCAGTTATTATTCCACAACTCTTTTTCTTACTGCAGTATTTTGTGACTGGATTTCCTACTCAGAGTTTATGCCTTGCCCTGAATTTTCAACTACTGGTGACATTATTCTAGTTGTTATGGCACCACGTAAAGCTGCTCTCGATTAAACAAAGTTCTTCCTCCTACACCTTTCAGAGAAGGACCAAAAGATCTATAACACTGATGAGGTTTTTAAATAAAGAAGCACTCTTTGAAGAAGCTAGACTTTAAAGGAACGGGATGATAAATACAGGAAATAAAAAGACCAGTGATCCACTGCCTAGCAGAGCAATAAGAGAATATCTAAATAAAAAGAGTTGCAGCATTCTCCGCCCATGCAGACATGCACAGACCCAACACACAGCAAGACCTGTGCGCAATCTTACCTCATACAAGTCCTTGTTTCCCTACCCCAGTTTTTCATAACGTGTTTCACTTATGAACCACCTCTCAGAGAAATGAAAAGTATTTTTCCAAGTAAAATTAAGCATGATTTTCATTTTGTTATTTTTCATGTTATGCTAAAATAAAATCTCAATGGGTTTTTCAATTGATATCAGCTATATAGCTCCCATCCCAACTATTAAACACTCATTTTTATGGCTTGGGAGAGATTCTAAACATAACCATATTTGCAGGCACAAACACATCAAAATCCGTCTCTGGTTAATGTACTAGAACGGAGACAAGATCTCTGGATTTTGCTCTCCTGCACGCTTCTGGTGTGCGCTCAGACAAGTTATTCAGTCCTTACCCAGTTCTCCTCCTCCACCTAATGAAGAGGTGAAGTGCATGAATTGCTAGGGGCCTAGGCCACTCTTTGGCGCTACGCTGGCCAGTAACTGGAAAGCCACTAATAGACAGCATAAACCCCCATCGTCAAATGCTCCAAAGCGGAGCAAACAAGTAAAATCAGATTACCCTGACTGAAGTTGGTAAATATTCAGTGACGAGCAGCTACAGCATCATTTTCTACTACTTATTCTAATGAAATGTCACCTTAGAAACTCAAAGATACTTCCTCATTATTTTGGCAATGAGGAACTTCGGCAGTTATTTTCCAGGAAACATGGCCTGCATGACAGGTCTTAAATGAATAAAAGTGATATTATTACAATTATCATTAGAAGATGTCCCTCATCAAAATGTGTCTGGATTTTAATTGACAAGGTCTGGGTGAATGCTGTGAAAATGCCAATGAAAGCAAAGCCCACGGCTCAAACTAATTGTCAGCACTGAGCCACCTCAACCTCTAACCCGCCACAGATTTATCACTCTGTGCACACTGTAATTAAAGACAAGCAGCATTCGAATTAATCATGGACAACGCGAAGTCCCTCCCAGACAGCAGGCGAGCAGGGCGCGTGCTTACCCGTCCCCACCTCCACTTGTTCCCGCGCCGTGCAGAGGGAGCCACCCGTGTCCCTAAGGAGCAGCACTTTTTCAATGCTACTTCCTTGTCTTTTAAGGGCATCATGAGGGAAACTTGCAGCGCTCCAACAGGAGGGGCAGACACACACTAGTTGGTGCCGGCTGCCCTGTGCATCTGGCCCAGTTCCCTCCAACCTCCCTGACCATCCTTCCCGGCACCAGCTCCACCACGACCTATCTGCCTCCGTGCCGGCGCGGATGGCCGGGGTCGTGCATGAGCACAGACTCCATCACTGACGCTATGGAGCTTCCTTAGTCCCAATTATACCCTCACACCGGATCCACCTTCCTGAGAAGGACAAGTCCAGCAGGCAGCTCTCCCACTCCGCTCTACTGGGCAACGGCGCAGCCCCTGCAGCCGCTGCGCCCAGCCGGCTGTCGCTGCCAGGTCACCGGGACTCATCCCAAACCAGAGCAGCTTATTTTAGTACTAAACTACGCAAGGAGCAGCCACCGCTTGGACCACCCAGCAAGCCCAACGAGGGCGGCATCCAGCTGGCAAGCAGCTCGGGAGCTTCCTCTGCTGTGGCTGTCACTGCTCACAGGGCAGCGGGCCACGCTGATACACAGCACAAGAGGGAGTCAACACCTCAGGAAAGAAGCCAGCAAAGACAGAGACCCAAGCCCAAGCACAGGCCCAGGACAGGCCTCTTCTGTGGTCACGGCACCCCAGCAAGGTACAACTGTGTGCAGAATCATTTACAACCTCCTTACTTCAGGCATAAACACGGTAACACTTGGGAAGGTCCTCAAAGCTGCAGTGGCAGTGAGCATCACTTTTCACACTCAATTCTGTAAGGAAGAGAAAAAGAGAAAGCTGTGAGAGACATCCCGAATTCTCTATATTTTACTTATATTTACTCTATTCCAGTATGGTGACACAGCCCCTCCAGGGTTTTGCCAGGTGAAGGGACAGAAGCTGAAAACCTCCTGTGCTGAGGGGCATCGCGTCCGCCACGTAACGGCGTGCTCGTAGGCCTTGCGTTATTTGCCCTCTTTGGCCTTTACCATGAATTTTCCTGGTATTAACTTGGCCATCTGCAGAGGCTATGGGCTCTCCGTGACACAGCTGGAGCAGCACGCGAGGCTGATCTCTCAGCCCATGGCTTACATGGCATCTGATCCAAAATTAGGAGCCCCTTCCCATGTGACATTGAAAGAAGAAAGCACAGGAGCATTTGGAAGAAAGGTGCAAGTCTCCTAAGAAGGTGGGGACCAACTCCTCACATTGGGGAAGAGGCAAAAGCCCACTAACATCCATAGCCCCTAAGCTTATCTGCTGTGATATCAAAGGAGCTATTTAGCCAACTTATAAAGAAGCAAAAAAGGAACATCTCTCTTATCTGATGACCAGGCAGGACAGAATTACAGATTAGATTTGTTGTGGAGAAGGAAGAAAAAGGTGTCTTGCTTTGGGGGTTCCTATGCCTGGTAGGCTGCCTACGCACTATGCAGGGAAGCAGAAACACAGTGCTCCCTCTGGATCATCTTGTTTCTCCCAAGCAGGAGAGGCACCCTCAGCCATTCCTCTTCCCATTCACCCCCAAAAAGCTTGTCTCTCTGCTTTTTATTGATTTATTTTTCTCTACACGTTCACTGCAGAACCAACAAGCTGGACAGCTCCCATTAAGTGATGCCAAGGAGAACTCTCCATTCACAGCTAATGCTCAGCTGCGTGTGTTCGCTCTTATGTCCAAATGTTCTCAGGATGTTTCAGCTTCCCTTCATTAAACATATTTATAATTATTTACTGCATATCTGAAGAATTCACGCAACACGTTTGTGCTTCCAAAAACAGGACCCAGGCTGAAAAGCACTTAAAAATAAATAAATAAAAATCAACATCACAGCACTAGAAAGAGGTTTCTGTTGACGTGCAGGTAGAGCTCAGGAAGGCGAATCTCAAAGCCACACCATCATGATTTAAGTCAATGGCTTTCACTGCGTAAGGATTTGACCTCTTGCAAAATTCTAGGTATTTCTGAGGGCATCATATTCCTTAGTGAAAAATCAAGTTAGTCAAGAGCCATAAGCATTTTTTGCCATAAAAATGTGCTAAGTGGAGCCTTCTGGCAGCCTGAAGCGAAAGCTTGAACAGTCAGAAGAATCATTCTGGTCTAAAAAGAGACCCTTAACGCAACAAAATAGTTCCATAACACTTCCGCCAGCTAACATTGCAGGTTTACAAGGCTGTTGCCACGACACACATCAGAATCCTTTCAGGCTAAGCATAGACTTCATAGAAGAAAGTTACAACAATTGGGTTTTTTTTTTTTTTTTTTTTTTTTTTTTTAAAGCTAAGCACCAAACAGTCATTTACAGAAGTTGTCAGGGATTCCCCAAATCCTAACTCTTTTAAGCTCTTCCTTAGATCCCACAGACTCATGTAAGGAAAGACATCTCTGCACTTAAATAAAGTGTGCCATGTTGGTTCTGCAGTGCTCAACTCAAACGACCAGCAAGCAACCGTGACACCAGAATAGCACTCAAAACACACATCGCATTGAGGTTTCCAGCAATTATTTCTGTGGCCATTAAGACAGAGATTGTTCAGGGACAGAGCTGTTCCTTTGGGTAATTATATCCCCAGGGCTACATGGGGCCTGTCAAACTTTTTTTTCAACCCCTACCTCATAGGTCAGCTTTGTGGATCGTTACGAAACAAATAAGTCATCCTGATGGCAGTTTTCTTAGTCACTGTCAGATGCAGAAAACATAACAAGCTGTAGCTCATCTGAACTTGAACATGAGCTAGTTATCACTACAAAGAAACAAAAGAGATTTCACACTGACTTCTTACTGCTCATGTGCGACTTCCCTGTCATAAACATTGACCTTTATCAGCTGGGATGTGTGGTTAATCTAACCATCACCCTCGCCCATGTCACAGCTGCAGACAGAGCAGTAAAGGCCCTACAGCATCCCAGGTGTGTTCTTCCCTCTCAGACTTCATTCTGGTAAAATTCCCACTATTCCAGAAGGGAAATTCCAGTATTCTCAACTTTTTATGTGATGTTCTAAGTTTGGAAAATAACAGTGCATTAACTGCATGGCAGGAGAATGGTAATTCACAATTAATTTTCCACATGAACTGCTGTCCATCCTCCTCTTCCTCTCTGCTAAGCTACGAATTGCCAGTGGACACTTTTCCAAGAGTAAGCATGACACAGAACAAGAAGCATGGGATTATTATTTAATGCTCTACAGTAATAAACTAGCCAAAAAATAAGATGCAACCAAGCTGAGGTACAGGGAGAGCAGTACTAAAGAGAAGACAGCCCCGCCTGAAGCTGCTTATCATCCAAAAAGTTCAAAAATGAAGGGGAGACAAAAACAGGATGAGGATGATGAAAGCATCTCGCAGAATGTGGAACCCTCCTGGACTGAGAGCCTGGCAATTTCAAAATGTCTGCAGATGCAATCCCAAAGAAAACCCCCTTCTCCACCTCAGCACGCGCCTGCCTCCATGGCAAACTCTCGGGATGTCAAGCAGCAGCAGCTTTTTGGAGGACAACAGGCCCTGGGAGATAACTGCTTCATCGCTTCCGAGAAAGAAGCTTTACCTGGTTCAGACTTTGTTTAGTGTTCATCACTTCTCAGTACTGAAATTTCTCAATTACTGGAGTACTAAGTAATTACAAGAAGATATTCAGCCCCTGCAGAAGAAAGTTCTCCAAAAGAATATAAACTCTCCTCAACAGTGCTCTCTGAAGCAGCACTCAGACTTCACAGGCTGCAAGGCAAAGTACCAGGCTGACAGTCGAGGAATGAACCCATCTGTATGACTTTGGGCAGATCCATTGACTTCTCAGTATTTCAAGAGTACAGGACTACTTTATTACCATTTCATGACTGATATCTTAAGAGCTCCAGGTTTGGAGTTCCTTATTTTCTTTCAGAAATTCAATTCAGTTCTGATAGTGATAACAGTTTTTAATTCACTTTGTATCAAGATGCTTGCTATCAGAAACTGTACTTTGATATATGCCAGGTTGATAGATTCAATAAAAGCACTATCAAGGGAAGTCGGGTGTATAGGGTTGCAGAAGTGCTGTCATCAACATAACTTGTAGCTTAAAAGCAAGACTGCTGATCTTACAACAAAATATGCAAAACATAGCCATTCGATTTCCTCACCTTGGCAAAATAGGTCAGAGAAACACTAGAATATTAGTCATACAAACAAGCTCAGTCTGCTTTACTGATGTACCATGCACCCACTGATGAAAAATACATGTAAGAAGTGATCCTACATGCAGTCCAACTTTCCTAAGACTTTGGTATGCAAAAAATCAGTCAAGAAGAATACAGAGGTTTTTTCCAATAAAAGGTCTGAACTTAACATTGGGAATTAAGCAGATATCCCTGGATACTCTGGTTAAACTTTTACTTCCTAATGCAGGAGGAGAATTTTATTAACAGATTTTCAAATACAACAGTGGACCTACACCTCTTATCAAGGCACTGGAAAGTCACGTTAAGGTCTTATTTTTGACATCCAAGCTGAAAGGCATTTAAATCATTTATCAATTAAGTCAGACGAAAAGCAAAAAAGGTAGGAAAAGAGAATCACCTAATATAGGGAGTGACAAAAGGACACTTGTACCCTGTGTGCTTTAGGACAAGTAGGGTTTGCATAAACAGGTGATAACCTCTCCTCATAGAAACCTTGCTTTGTGGATACAGGACCATCGCATTTACACAAAGGCATCTTTTTAACTCAGGAGGATTCCCAAGTTAGGAATGGGAAGGGGGGGGGGGGGGGAGGAAGGGGAAGTGAGACTGCGATTAAGCTTTTCAAAAATACAAATAAAAACCACAGTTTAAACAAAGTAAAGGAAGAAGTGTCAAAGCAACTCATAGGAAAAAGGCAAAGTACCTTGGGAATTTATATCCATATAATAAAGACAATTAATTGCTGTGAGATCTATAAAACACATTAAATGTGCAAAGATTTCTTTTTTCACTTCTACTTACATGACAAAATTTATTAGCTAAGTTTAATGCTACTTATAATTTTTTTCTGATGTATTTATTAAATGTGCTTTTTCAGCAGAACATTGAGTTTTAATGACAGGATTCTACTAATCTAAAAATGAGCAATTTAAGAAAAAAATACTATCAATGTTATCTCCACTTCAGTTAAAAATAATGTCTTACACAGTAAGATTACCATCATCACAACCACATAAGTGCTGTTAAAAGGGAACCACCTTATTTCACATAAGCAAACAACATTATCTTGCAAAGATGAATGCGCTTAGATAAGTGTTATTTGGACACAGCTTGCCATTACCTGCAGAAATACACAGCCAGAGGTGTTGTGTTTAAAATGCGGGTCTCTGTCTTTTGGTGCTGCTGCAATCACTGAACTAAAACCCTTCTACGACAAAAAGACACGACCAGATCAGATTGGTGGCCCCGATCAAGCAGATCCATGCCCAACTCCCTAGGCTCTCCAGCAACTCAGCCAAGGTCACGCTTCCGGCTGTGGGCATCCCAATGCACACATTGCGCTTATGCTACCACACAAATATCAGAGATATTGACGCTGGCTCCTTAGACGTGACCTAAAAGTGACTGTGTTCCTTAGTGTCTCTCCGCAAAATGGGGACAAGTAGCACTTCTCTCTGATACAATGGTGTCATGGAAATAGACAAATTAAAGATGCCGGTGGTCAGTGATGCTAGTAGGGTTGCATGAGCTCCAAAGACAGAGAGAAAGGATAAAAATGGATCTCAGCTCGTCTACTGAACAACAGAGGCGTTGCCAACTCTTGAAATGTCAGCAAGAGCTTCACAACCTGCCACATTCTTCTAAAAGTTCTAGAGTGGTCATAAACACCTGAAATACCATTCATTAAGCAGCAAGTTTTTAGCCCAAGTGGTCACAAAAAGTAAGAAAATGCAACCAAAGCTCAACCTAGAGTCTAATGTCTGAATTCTGAGTAAGCCAAAAGTGCAGAAAATGCAACTGGGAAGTTCTGCACAGTTCTGTGCAACCTCCGACTCAGATTAACACTCACTGCAGGCAGGACATTACAGCTCTCCTTAGTTTGTCTCCACTGCTCTTCACATTGCAACAGCACGAAAATCAGCCAACCATCACCCAAATTCGGTAGCAGTCCCCAACACTTACAAATGACAAGACGACCAGCAAAACGCACACACTCTTAGCAAGGAAAATTTACATGCTTTTGTTTCTAAATCTCAAACAGAAACACAGAACAAAACAAGCTGTTATGATTTCTACCTCATAACAGAGCAAAAATATTTCTGCACATGAGCCAAGAAGTCCTCTTGATTATGAAATACTCCTCTTACAGCCTTCCCCCTCTAGGTATTATAATTGCAAGAGCAACACTTTGGAAATAAGTAGAAACAAAGATGGCAACAAAAGCCTGAGCAATGTTTAACTGCTCTGTCTACAAAGTAGATGCTGCTGAAGCGGATAGATAAGGAGCAAGAACTGCAGTGCTAGCAATGGTAGGACCATCCTGTCCCTGACACAGGCCTTCTTTTCTTTTAAAATGTCTGGAAAAATTAGTAACCTGTGACATGGCTGGAACAAACTTGTCCTGACCCTCACCATCTCCAATCTGAAGTTATTCCCACCAACTGCCCTTGCCGTCAAGGAGACGGACAGACGCCTCCAGAAACCATTCCGCAGCAGACCCATGAGACGTCCGGCCCAAATCTCCTCCTAGAAATGCCTCACTGACTACCCAGGGAGCAAAATTAATACCTAAAACACAGATGGCTAATTTAAGCTGGAAAGTTCCCATCCGCTATGGCACTGTGCAACAGCACGCTGTGCCCAGAGCCTCCTGCAGAACTGTGCTGAAGCATGTGAATTTGACCCTACAATTTGCAGAAAAAAACACTATTGCTACAGCTGCATCAAAAAAGCATAATAATAAAAGCACACTTTCCTGCATGTCTCATGCTTTCTTGGGACTTTAAAGTAAGTCTTACCTTTTATTTGTTTGTTTTTCCCCCCCCAACACCATGCATGGTTGTTATATTGTTGCTGCACTTTTCTCAACAAGACTCTACTGCTGGTTCAGCAATGACAAGAAGACAATACAGATGTGTTTAAACAACAATAGCAATATCTGACATCGTTCTACCGAGACCTAGGAAATAATACTTCAAAATTCATTTCTTTAAAAGCAAACTTTCCCTTGAAAGAAATAACTTTGCCTACGTAAAAAGAAGCTATAGTACCAAAGGCAACATTACCGTAAATGCTTCTCATAGCAGAGGCTTTTTCCACAATGCATTTCTCAAGTCCTGATCCTCAACTTCTTGCTAAAGTAGCATTGCATATTTTCTTACACAAAAGCAAGGAAATATTTCTGTATGAGAGCCTCCATGCATGCAAAAACATTAAGCGCCACACAGCAAAGGGAGGGTGTTAGATCATGCAGAAATCGTTATTTTTCCTATCCTTGGCAAACAACGAGACTATACAAAGCACTAAGGAAAGCACAGGGCTTTGTTACAAATCAGTTACTTTATTTTTCTTTCCTCTCTGGCCCTCTGAAATGGGGTCATTAGTGAAATGCAACAAGCTAGACTTTCAAAATGCAGATGCCTATCAACAAGTCTACATCAACAACAGCAAAACAACAACATCAGTTGCACAGCATTTTATTCAATAAAACCCTATATATTAATAAGCCTGAGACTTCAAAAACACATCATACTTGATGAATGCTATGCAAACTCAGAAAAAGTAAAGACTATTTACCGAGGGGGTATGAATATGGCATGTACGTTGCAACAAACATCAAGGCTAGTAGTTATTCTATTTTCCCCATATGCAGACATTAAAAAAATAGAAAAAGACAAAAGTAGAGGCAAAAATCACACACCTTACCAAACCTGACAGTTATGTTGGACAACTTGTTTCAGAGTAACATTGGTGTGACAGTAAGTTCCTTAGGCGGCCACCAAAGGCAAGTCCTTTCTGAGCTCTCCAGAGGCTCCAGCTCACCCTTGTCCCTGAGGAAGATGCAGAGTCCTCCAGCACTTTAGAGCCTCAGCTGCAAAAGATGCTGTTGAGAAAATGAAAAGAGAAGAAGGTGTGGCATTAAATTCTAGGGTCAGTTGTTTGGCAGACTCGGAGCAGAACATAAGGCGACATTGGATAGGAATGAAATGTCAAACCAGGGCACAGAGTCTGTGACAATCCATCATACATGGCACCTTCTGAGGGCAATCTTTGAATTCAAGAACTGTGGTGCAAAGCTATTCCTGCCTTACAATGCTTTAATAGTGTCCCAGCACCAGAAAATGAATGCCAGCCTGGCTGCATTTTATTCCTGTCTGAGATCATACTAAGAAAGTAAGTAGTACACTTCTCCACAGGGAATATTTTAATTCATTACGACATTTCTGCAAAATAACAGGGCTTTCATATTAAAAGCACAGACATAGCTTCAGTCTTAATACTTTGCACTCTTTAAGCATCCCTCATTCAGGGAGTTCAAAGCTCCTAAGCAAGCAATTACATTAGGCCTTATGGCTAATGGGAAGTGTTGACGGTTACCCAATATTCTACTACACGTTCCTGAAGTTCTGTCCCTAAATCACTCATTAGGGACAGGGAAACGGCCTGAGGCTGTTGGGGAGGTGCCCACCACCACGCTTCAAGCTCGTGTCTCCGCTCAGCTGCCGCAGCACAGACACGGGCGCCTCGCGGTGGGTACCCACGTCGGGGAGCAGCCGCGCGGGCACCGCGTGGCCGAGCACCGGCCGGCACAGAGACAGCGCGAGGCAGACACTGTCCTTGCGCCTCCTCTCGCGGCGCCCTCTTGTAACGCCTTGTGCACAGAAGGATTCCGACTTTGCCTAGAAACACAAGAAAAGGATACACAGACGTATTTATTCCTTAGAGGTCTCCTACATCGGACAAAGTCGGTGGCAGGTCTAAAAGCCACTAAATCCCATTACAGCTTTACAAAGTCCCAAATCCACGAGCAGGTTTACAGTACCAGGAAAACCTGGTTACTTTTGGGGCTTGAAAGAAGGAAGACTTCAGTGATCAGTGCATGAAACCATTCACATCACAAGTTATATTACTTCACTTCTTCCCTCTGTTTTCACCAAAAGTCTGCATAGCAATCGCAGTCTCCACAAACTAGAGTAACCAACTATATTCACTCTTTTCAGTGAATCACTGCACAAATCACTTCACTGGGCCTCGCATAAATGATTTCTACTATCTATCACGCCTAAAGGCTCCACAAATAGAGCTGCTTGTGAGACATGTACAGTAGCATTAGTATGGCAGAGCCCACACTTACGTTTCTTGGCACATATTTGCTTGCATGGAAGTGATCTGAAAAGGTGTGAACGCATTTTTCATATTTCAGACTGCCCTGCATCTCTTGGACTCAATCATGAAGGACAAAAGTAGACCTTTATAGTGGGTACCCTCTTCCATCCTAACCGTAGTGTCCTTCATTTCAAATAGCAGATGAAAAATCAGACTGCCAGCTGAAATGGCTGCTGAACGACTATGGGTAGAGGAATGGCTGATGCTGCAGCAGTTTGATCTGCAGGAAAAAGCAAGACTTAATTCTACCACTTTTAAGGGATTTCTATCTCTGGGGACCAGAGTTACAATTACTTTTTCAATTTTCCTCTTAAGGTTGCAATGCAAAAGAAAAAAAAGGTGAGGAAGAAAACCAGCGGTACATTTTTGTGAATTAGCTGCAGTATCAATTGAGCTGAAGAGCAGAAGAAGCAGTAATGGGACTAGACCATCATTTCAAGCTTAGTGCAGGAGTCTGGTCTAAGGTTGGAAGAGATATGTTTTTGAAAGCTTTTATTTAGCACAGCTTGTCTATGCTTCTCTGGAGCAAATCTCTTTAGCGAGGAGAAGTAGGCACATTGCCTTAATACACTGCTACGCATGCACTCCGAGTTCCTGCAGCGTCTGGATTCCTGCACTGCTGGGTGGATCATAAATTACAGTGCAGGCACTTCCAGCTCTTGGCAAAGACAAAAAAAAAGCTTCCCTCGCTAGTAACCACTACCATTACGGGAATGAGAGCACAGCAGCAGAGAGATGAAAAATGTTGCTGCAAATCCCACCCAAGCAGCCACCTGAGCCAGGCACTGAAGAGCAGAGCAATCCTTCCCACCCCGATGCCAGCCGGCCCAGGGCTAGCGGGACGTGTGGACACACAGGGGAAAGCCATAAAATGGAATGACTGGTCACCACGTCCCTGCTCCAGCACAAGGGCTCATTGCAGACTTCCTTCAACTCCAGGTACACGGTAACTAAATGCAACCTGTGGGCAGGGTTCCTGCAAGCAGCAATATGCAAAAGCTCCAGCCTGAATTCAACATGCTTCCTCTCTCCTCAGAGGATGCGCATCATGTAAACATGCATGTAAACATCTATAGACAGAGCAGCTGGTAAGTGACTCAGAGGATATTAGGGAAAACCTGGCATTGCTCCTATTTGAAACAAATCCAAAACTAAACATACATAAATGTCCTGTGTACTAGAAATCCCACAATTTCAGTATTTCCAATGGAGAATGCACAGACTTACTCTAAGAGAAAGTATGAGCTATACAAAGTAACTATACACATTACACATAACCAACCCAATCAAAGATTAAGTTCAAAGACACCACTTCCATCTCAAGATGTCCCCAAACCACAAATCCATGGAGACCATGAGAATATCTCAAAGGGAGCCTTGTCATACCTTTGCCCTGTTCCTACATTCTTCCTTAGGCACCTGCTGTCCACAACAGACAGGCAAAGACCACCGGCCGGCTGCATCTCTACCTGACCCTGCACAGCCAGTTTGCATCCTGCTGTCCCAGAGCTCAAGATGCAGCTTGGTCCTTGTGGTAGTAACGACCACGTCAGTGAGTATTTGTGAGTTCCTACTAGATGAAAAGACATATCTAGAAACTGATCATCAAACCTGCAAGCACACATTGCGTATAGTGGGAACTCACACGAGCGTCAGTCCTGTGAAAAGTTAAACCTACCTAACTGCAAGTGAAGAAAATAGTTGGGTATAGGAAGGATTCATTATTTAATGGGTCTGGTGGCTTAGAAATAATGGAAACAATATCTCTTACCTAAATATTAAAGTTCTTTTAATTTTACTGTGAGTATAGCCACTAAGAATTCAAAACTCTGCGATGCATGTTTGCATGCACACATGCAGCCGAGCACAACTCACATTGCAGGAACGAGACAGGGATCCTGGAGCATGCCCTGAACACGGCGAGGGATTAGTGAGTATAATCTCAAATTAGACCTTGTGCATGAGTGCCCAAACAGCTGAGTAAGCTGCTACATTCTACTATAACACTCAGGATTGAGCCTTTTATTTAAATAATAATAATAATAATAATTAAAAAAAAATAAAAAAAAATAAAGCAAGAGAGAGGGCTTCAGGATAGTGGGGCTTAAAAGGATCCCATCACACTCAACAGTTTCAGCCAAAAGCAAACATATTCAGCTACCTCTGGGGATGCTCCTGACTCCAATCCTAAATGCAATTGGCTTCTACATTTTACAGGATTTTTTTCCTCTGCTCCTGCTGCGTCAAAGAAACTGCAGGATCAACAGCTCATCCTGCCAGTTCCATCTCTCTTAAAGATTTTACATCAATTTAGTGTAAAGGTGACACCGTGGAACAGGAAAATAAAATGAGACTTTGAATGCCGCCTTCCAGAAAGCTAATGTTAAAAAATTGGTAGCGATTGAACTTTGGCACCTTTCCAACTGTAACAGTTAGAACATTGCCCACAACTGTGTCCCAGGAATACTTTGTCATTCACAATAGCTGAGTAAAAAACATAAATAAAACAGAAGTCACCAGCAATACTGACACTCAGCTGTTTTGAGACTTTTCTCCTTTCTTGCCAACCAAATAGTGGAACCAGCACTGCAAGCCAGGTGAATTTGGTGGAGTCAGGGTCTGATCAACTTACTCAGGAAACATATTCAATTAAATAATGCAAGATAATAACAAAATGGAGAATATGTCACCTGATAGGAATATAATGGAAGAATACTATGGCATTGCTGAACAATAAGGCTGTTTTTTTTTTTTTTTTTTTTTTTTTTTTTTTTTCGTCTTTTAAGCACAACCCAAGAATGTCCAGGAAAAGGAAAGTAAGAGCAGGGGGTAACCATGCTTGTCTTACACAGAGTATTCCCTTCACAGAGTATTAATGGGATGTTACACAGTGCAAAAGTACGATCAACGCCTTAGCCGATTACAAAATGCTAACACACTGCATGTCTTGTTACTGCCTAAGAGTAAACAATTTCTGAAAATGAAACTCAAGCCATACAGTGGAAATATTTCCCGTTTGAAATAAAATGCACGTCTCAAAGACAAGAACTTACATTAACGAGGGCTGCTTCTCAAGCATCAAGTTCCTAGGTGGCTGAACTGCCTAGTTAGTATCACTGTTCCTACTATTACTACTACAGTCTGGTCACGCATAAAATAAGTTCTCTTGGGCCCCCAATGCAGGAAAGGCCTTGCAGTCCTGTGACATGAACATCCACCCTTGTTCTGCGGCTCTTTGGCGAGATGATTGTTTCTTCTGCCTGTTCAATTGAAAGTAAGGATAAAGTTACAGCAACGCGCATGCCCTTGTCAAACAGCAATTTCAAAGAGACAGAAACACATTCTTGTCTCTTCTATCCTGTAATGCAGTTATATGCCAGGAAGAGGAACACTTTTATTACGAAAAGGTTCAATACCTTGGATCTCTTTACCACAGCTCATACCATATAAGTGGATTGTATTACAGGATCAGGGCATTAAAGCATAAACCCTTTATAAATATACTGCATTTCTCTTTCTCTATATCAAAGGTATTAGCTTGACCACTATTAACTTTAATCTCGTTTGAACTCAGTGCAGTTGCATTTTGCCACTCAAAACTGACGAGTTATTTCTACATCTCAGTTGGATACATTTTCCCTTTTCTTTTGCTTTCTTTTTTTTTCTCCATTTTCTGGTCAGGGTGCTCCATTTTGCATGCTGCAAATGAAATTTCTCAATAATTCTGGCACTAGCCTCCCTCTGCTCTCACTGAAATCGGGGAGATTTATTACAGACCCACACTAAGGCTGTTCATAAGAAAATACTGTCTCTGCTGTACTCCAAATATGTCACTCTTCAGAGATTTCCGCATCTTGTTATTGCCATTTCTTTCCTGTATTTTGTTGGAAAAATGAATAAATAAATAAATGCATATCTCCATCTACTGTTAAATGTCATCGCTAAGCAAACCTTTTGTCCCTTGCTAAGGTTACTTATATCTGAAGTTATATAAATAACTAACTTCATTGTTTATCTCTGTGAAACGTATTGGAATAAGCTGGTATGCCAAATGTTACAGAAAATAGAAGTATATAGGATTCTATGGCACACAAAGGACACACACAACTATCAGTTTTCAAACTGGAATCTGAGCAGTGTTTTCAATTATTAATTCAGATTACTGTTCTCAATGTTTCAATATTAAAAAGCACACATAACATCAACATCTGATGCATCTGCCAAGAGTCTAAGATGCAACTCTCCTTTCGTATATTAAACCTCATTTAGTTATATTATCAAAAAAAATGTTTTTAATCACATTTCCAACATTTCCAAAAGTTTTGTCTGCTAAATTAGTTGCATACAATATCCTGTCACTCTGAAAGTTCCACCTATTGCTGCAGTTTTATGTTGCAGCCCAAGGGAAAAGTAAGAGTCAACCAAGTCCATAAGCAACACACAAGGCTGGCCTTACTCAAGTACACAGATCTGATACTTCAGCCTGAAAAGGATATCAAATTCACTGGCACTTGAAAAACATCATACTTCTGAAACGTAGCTTTTGAGGAGGTGGATTTGAAGGAAAAAAAAATATTTAAAAAAAAAAAAAAAAAAAAAAAAAAAAAAAAAAAGCTCAACTGGAGCTGACAAACCAGTATTAGAGCTCAGTAAATCCCCAGAGCTTTCTATTTCAGCAACCAGTATAAAAAGCACAGTGCAGGGGGGACACAGCAGCAAGGAGCGGGTCTGGCTAAGCACTGTGCCCAAGGGAAGAAGGAGCAGACCCTTGGCCAGACTTTACAGGGCCGGAACACCCGGCGAGCACCTGGGAGCCAAGGCCAGAGCATCTCAGGGTATCCGAGGCAACAGCAGGGCTTTCACGGGGAAGCATCACAAGAATTAAGTTCATTTAAGATAAGCAGGACTGTAAAGAAACAGGAGCAGCTGCAAGCTCCAGAACTGGACAGTCACCACCGCGTTTGCAGCTGCACATCAGCAATCCCTTCATGGCTTCTCCCCCTTCCACGTCTATACTTTCTGACTTAACATATTCAACTACAGAAAAGTTTCAATAACTGTGCGGAGGAAATCCAGCACTCGTGCAGAAACACCCTGCCTCAGCCGCCACATGAGAAATAATCTTCAGAGTTAACTCATGCAAATACCTGCTCTTGCCTGCTCTTGGAGACAGCAGACTGGGTTAGATAGACAACAAGCCTCCAAACAATCCAAAAAACTCTCATTCTCTCATAAAGAAGGCAGTGGCAGGCTGCTTCCGTTGGCAAAGGCTGCTTTCTTTGGCGCAATATAAATCCTAACAAATGGAGCAGAAATACAGCACCCCGAGACTGCATGGCTGAGCCGTCCCCAGCAGCCAGCAGCTGAACCACCTTCAATCTCATTAGGCACTTAGCAGTCTCAGAGCAATCTTTTGATTTGTGCTGAAAACCAAAGCAGCTAAAAGTAGAGTATCAAATGTAGGGGAGTTTAAAATAACCTTGTTATAAAATATGCTGAATTTTCTTCAGACACAGCTCAAGACTGCTGACTCTGTTTGAAGTCCGTGATTAGTAGACTTCAGCCAGAAACATGTCACTAAATCCAGGTAGAGCCAGGCATGAGAAGAAAAGACTCATTAAGCCGCTCTCTGCAAAGAAATCACACAATTCACCTGAACCCATATCTAATTTTAGACATGACCAGTGCATAATTATGAAATACAGATGAAAAATTATTCATCCCTGTACAACATTGGAGACCCAAATCTTCCCTGTTACCGATACAAGCTTTCCTTGCTTAGAGGTGCATTTCCATATACAGTTAATAGCAGCTTTAAGCATTGTTCAAGCTACTTATGTGTCATCAGGTGGTTCGATTCCCAAGCTCTCTTGCACCCACAGCTCATCATGTGGGCAAGTAACTGCTCAATTAAAAATCCTTTTGAAAATATGACCCATTAGCTAACAGGTGAGAGAGCTGACTGAGCTTTGCCTTTTTTTAAGGTCTTTCTAAAACCCTAAATAATGACACTGTTGAAATTGCCCTGTAATTCTGCATGTATTTAAGTCAATTAGCCCAAATTCCTCTCAAGGGTAATTTTCTTCAACTGGACACCACAAAAAAAAAAAAAAAAGAAAAAAAAAAAAAAAAACCACTAAAAACCTGCAGCTGTCTATCTGCATAGCTCGACAAGCGTTGCGAACAACACTAAAATAAAGTTCACTGACCTGAATTCATCTCTGGTATAACTTCACTGACTTCAGTGGGCTTGTGCCAGTGATAAATCTGCCCACTGGGTTCTGGAACAGAAAACGACTATGAAATCACAGCTTGCAGAAATGTCAGTGAGCAGGTTTGGATGGGGCCAAGCCTGTGCATCGGGAAACTCTTCTCATTACAGAGCCGCAAACCTTTGGCAGTTGCAAAATGCCGCTCTTGGAAACATTTTGAAGTGTTATAAATAGACTACTCAGCCCCTGATAAATAACAATCTGAGAAGTCTACAAGATTAGAAATGTCTACGGCTTCAGGTTTCCCCCCGCCCACGTAGGGGCTCTCAGGCCTTGGTTGACACAGGGAACATTTTCAGATTCTCAGGCTTCAGCTTTTCACAGGTGCATATATACATGTGTGATATGCAGCACATATATGTACTTTAGAGTGCTGCTTTTGGATTCTTTCTGTTTTCATCCAAAATCAGTATTAAAACCAACAAACTACATAACTTGATACTATTCAAAGAAATGGTAATGTTCTGCAGTTACAGGTACATGCTCTGCCCTTCTACAAAAGCTACTGAAAGGTCAACATTTTGCACTCTCCACGTTGCACTCAGGTTAAAAAGAGTTCCTATTATTATTAATGCTCCTATTAACGTTTCTCTGCAAGAAAAACACCGCAGCTTTGATGGCCGACCACATTTGTGGCATGATGTAGGAAGCTGGCACACGCGCGTCACGGAACGCATGGGGCAAGTGGGAGCAGGAAAGAAAAATAAAGTATAATCAAATTCTCACCTGGCGTAAATGTGTCTGGGGCTTTTGATGGTAGCAACTAGAGGGCATTTTTTATCTTTTCAGATGCATTCTTCATTGTGTTTTTGCAATCAAACCAACACAGAGATGTGATGACCATTATCCATCAATAACCGTTTTACAGTGACCACTACAGTAACACACAGGCAATTATTGCAGGGCCAGAGACGGATGGGAAGTGTGCTTCCCCTGGCCTTTCTACTTCACTGCGAAAGAGCACCAAAAAGTAGTTAAAATCTACATTAATGATTCTTAAGATAACATACTTGATTACATCTAGTGCAAAATATTTTCCTTCGTGTTTTTGTAATGAATCTGACCATGAAAAACAAATTTATGTCTACAGTTTGTATCATCATAAACTCAACTCATTTGACGTGAAAAACCTACAGTTTAATTGCTTGATTTAGATCTGGCTGGTAAAATGCATAGTGAAACATTACTCTTTTAATTATGTTAATTTATAACTGAAAAGCTAAATTTACAAAGGCAATAACATTAATTATTTACTTGCCCATTAAAGCTGAATATTTATTACCAAGCTAATTGGCTTCATAAGTCTGCCAAAAAATTAAAAATGAGTTTATGAACTGATTTATACTGGAACGACACTGCTGTATCTCTCAGAAGGTTGCGTACGTTTAATGGATTGCACGGATATACAAGTACATTTCTTTCATCTTTTGCCTGTTACATGTAGCATTTTTAAAGTTCTTTTTTTTTTTCTCCTCTTGAGAAAGATGTCAACTACGGTTGTAGAAAATAAATATGCAAAATCCCATATGCAGCGTGACGGACGTGCACTTCTCCGTCATAACTTTCAAATATTGCATCTTGCCTGGTCACTTAGCGGCTAACTGAATATCGGACTACAGTGGGTTAAACCAAACCAAGAAAAAGGAAACACAGTAGCTCAAAATAACCCATCCCACAGCAAGAATATCAGGGCTGTTAAGAGACAAGGATATCGTTCTCAGTAATATTTTATTTTCACTTGCTATCTGCAAGACAACTAAATTCAACACTTATTTATGCATGTACCCTCCAAAATAATACAATTAAGTTAACTAATGGTTGATGAACAATTTGAAGGTTGTAATAATGCATGAGGAAAAGCTTATTTTGATTGCTGTCTACAAGGAAATTCTAGTTCCACTTGGCAACATCTTGTAAGTCTGGCACAAAGCAGATACCTCCTTCTTTCTGCTTATGTTCCTTAAATATGTGACTTTCCCAGAGGGTGAGAGGATTACTAAAAAGCTGCAGTGACACAGCCATCAGCATGAAACTGAGGACTGCTGGGAGTGTCATTTTTGCTTACGTTTCTGTGAAATTCATCTCTGACCAAAGCCTAAGAATAACCAGTCTGCCTAGTGCAGACGATACACTGAGTAAAAGCAGCCCTCGCCGAGACCATAGCTAGAACGTCCAACACTTATTTATGTAGGTGTCCTCAAAACTGAATGAGGAGGTCTAAATTACAGTCTAAATTTCCAGCAGGGTGTAACTGTGTTTCCAAGAAAGGAGAAGCTTCCAGGAAAGAGAGGCAACGGGCCCATGGAGGTGGCATTACTGCTGGCCTAGGCGCACAGGAATGGGACGAATCACCCTGTAAATCATCGCTGCCCTTTGTTTCTTTCCGCAGCTCCCAACAGCACCGGCGGTGAAAGAGGCCATGGGAAGCCTCTGTCCCCTCAATCATCTGCACTGAGCTACCAACGCCTCAGGAAGACCAAGCAGCTGGATTTAGAGCATACCCTTCCTTTTGATGCTAAAACAGATTTTAAAAAGCGCCTAACTGAAGATTTGGAGGTTCTTTGTCCAGGCATTCGCTTTCAGACCTCAGCCAGGAGCATGAGCTCCCTCCGTGCTTGCTTTGCTTTTCTGAAGTTGTGCAGGACATTGATCCTTCCACCGTCCGAGCAGACACACTAGCATCTCTCAAGGTCAAGCCTTCTAATGTTAACGTAACGGAGCCCAGCGCATCACGGACACGCTGGTCCAAGACAAGGCCCTGCACAGAACTGCTGGGAACTGGAAAGAACCCGCAGAATTACTTCAACAGCAAAATCCAACTTGTGACACTAAATATCTTTTTTTTTTTTTTTTTGACAGTATAATTAAATACCCAGAAAAATTACAAGAGGGGATATAGTGGGTGACTATGTTAAACTGAATCACAACTAGAGCGATTGCAGATGCATGTCCAAAACACGCCAGTTCCCCGACAGGCTGGGCACACAGTGGAGAAGGGCAGCGGTGACCGGCTGCTGGCACTGCGTGGTGCCGCCAACGTGTCACCCTGCCCTTTGCACCGCCGCTTCCACAGAGCTTCTCTCTACCCTCCTGCAAGAGCAGCTATTTTGCAACCTTTCTGATTTAGCCTGATCCGAAGGCTGCTGTCATCACTGCAAGACTCCCCATTAGCTACTGAGTGCTTTAAATCACTGTTGCGGAGCTTGTCCTACCTCCCGTTTGCCCCATGGCTACAACAAACTCACGCACGTTAAAGGGTCATGAAGCAACCATCTCTATTGCTCTGTGTCATCACATATCCAGAAGTTTGGCTTGGCTGGTGCAACCCACTTCTCCATGGGCCTTTAGCAAGAGGCTGGACTGGTAGGTGATCCACATGTGACATTTAGAGACATGCGATGATTCTGCTTTAAAAGCTTTGTGCCAGAAATGTTTGACTTGCCTGAATTACATCTTGCTTGTAACGAAGGAGTCCAGTGGAAGAGCAGCAAAGAATTACTACGTGGGGGAGAGCAAAGAATTTTTCAATTTGTGAAAATTTGTTACTTTAAAAGTTTTTAAGTAGAGCAAAATTCAAAGTCTCAGAAATATTAGTTATACTATTATGAGGTAAACCAATACAAAACTCATTTAATTGTCCCATGTTTCATCAACATTTCAATGTCGTCCTTTTTGAATACTTTCTTTACTATAAAGATAAATTTCTTAAAATTTAGGAAAAAAAATTAATTTAAAAGAGTACAAAAGCAACTAGCTGCAATAAACTCCAGAAGTCTTGCGCTGTTCTGTTTTGGTTTCTGACTGGGTTTTGCTGAACCTGGCCTCTCCATTGCTCTTATTAAGGTGCGACTGATGTGGCACTGACCAGTGCCAAAACATCAGACTGCTAAACTCAGATGAGCTCTGGCACGAAGCTGCAAACAGCGCAAATAAAGAATGAGTATGAGGTGGTCCTAGCAAATAAGGGTAACTCAGCATGACAGACAACTAAGAGAAGAGAGGATGGCAAACAGAAGAGAATTGTCAAGCATGTGTTATTTTTAGCAACAATCAACCAAAATGCCTCAGACATCAATTTCAAGCCACTTAATCCTCTTAATGACACACTACGGCATTTGTTTATGATTAGTGTTACATTTTGTTTTCTATATGAGATTCCCCTTAGACACTCACACTCAATGCTCTTTATAAATAGAGCTGTGGATACGGAGTATTACATTAGAGTTTAGTTATCACAGCGCTAAATTATTCCAGCTGGCTCATTATTAACTCTCCTAATTTTACTATAATTCACTATCATCACAACAATGCAGCACCCTGTGGGTACGTTTATTACAGAACATAAATTCAGTGCTCCTATAAGATGCTAGAATGCTGAGTCTGCAGTCTTCAGGCAACAGCCTGAAGAATGTTTAAAAAGAACTATCTTTAAGACAACTTTTTAAAGGCTTACTTCTAAATTCCTACCCTCCACCCACCTATTGCAATTTTGCATGACATTAGATAAGTTGTCTGTATGTGATACTCCACTGCAGTACAGGCTATCGCCCAAGGCAAAACTCTTTCATGGTAAATACCCAGGGGAAAAGGGATGGAAGAAGAGTATACTGCTTTACACAGCTATTTCCATTAAGAGAAAGGCAATGCATTTATGAAAAGAGAGATTTAAAAATATTTTGATACATATTCCCTCCCCCTTTCATGAATTTATGCTACAGCACATCTTTTCCTAACGTAAGCATATGTTTGATTCGGTCTCAGTTCAGAAAGGCAACTCATTCAGGAAAGTGTGTTTAACACCTGCTTAAAACCTGTTAGAGAAAAAGTAAAGCAGATGCTTCAGTGTTTTCCTAAATCAGACCCATAACAGGATTTACGAGTGCAGAAATCCCTCCATCTCGCATTCACGTGCACACGGTTTGAAATTTTGGTTCCATTCGCCAGGTAAGCCTTGCACATGTTTAAACACTTGCGGCTTGCTAATGAGAGGCCATCGCTCTGACTCCAGCAGCTGTTCTAATAAGAGTCTCAAATCACTACTGTCCCTCTCAAAATTCCCCACGTTACCTCCCTTCTTCAGGAAAGGAAGAGCATTTTCTCTGAGTAGGTAGTCTATAATTCTACATTTACAACACCTTTTCTATTTTTTCAGCATAAAGTGCAAACTTCTCCTGCAGCAGCTGCCACCGTGGCCCAGAGCCCTGGTGCCCCAGGGACCTCCATGGTGATTTCCAAAGCAGTGCTCCCTCTGCAGCACTTGCTCGTTTCGCATCTCTTCAATTGGGTTCTCATTTTAACAGGGCAATATGTACCTGTGGCAGTCGAGTTTCATCTTGTTGATTCATTAAGATCTCTCCCAGTTCCAACTCTGTCATCCGTAACACCGAAACCTCTAGAGATCTGGTCTCATGCACACTTGGGAAATGCACTGACTCCTCATCCAAGCCATCAATGAAAATGACTAAGACAGATCCTTCTCAGACCTACCAGCCAAAACATCCATGGTTCTTTGAGTTAATAATTAACAAATGACACAGAGAAATGACACAAAGGTTTTTTTTTGTTTTTTGTTTTTTAAATACAGTTATTGGACAGTGAATTCCTTGCTATCTGGACATAACCTTGTCTGCAAAAGCTTCTATAGAGCCACAGATCAAAAAGTCCAAAAGCTGAAAGTTTGCACTAAACTTTCTGTTGTTTATGTGAAGATGGGGCTTAAGAGAGAATCAGATGCCTGGCTAAAGGCAATGTGCTTCTGCTTTCCTATAGGTTTTGGACTAGTTACTCAGTCAAAGAAGAAAATTAGATTAGTTTGAGCTTAAAACATGTTGGATATCATTCTCTGCTCACAGGCACCTACAGTTCTGTAATTTGTTCTGGTATCTTTGGGAATATTTACTAACCTCTATTTCCCTTGTAACTCCCTATACAATGACAGGTACTATGTTTGCCTTCCTCTAGACTTCTGATAATTGCTGTATTTGCCATAAGCTTCTGAGAGTAATTGTAAATACTTAAGACTTTGTGGGTACATTTGAGAAGGCCATGCTGACCCAAATATATCAAGCTTATCTAAATACTCCTCATCTTGTTCTTGCCTTTGCTCATAACCCTTATTACAGGGAACAGTGTTATGAATCTGGCACAATTATTAACCTCTCTGTGAGGAACAATGCAGAATAATGGCATTTGGTATTTCTGTCTGGAAGTCTTTTCACTTTTATAACCCTTTACAGCTGTAACTGCTTTTGCATCTGATTTTAGCCCTACACGTTTGCACGCTTCTTTGATGTTCTTTGCCATGTGTCTTGCTTTCCTGTTTCACAGACTCACACCGCTGAAAAGCTCCTAGTGTAGTTGGGTTATTTTCTTATGCCATTTTCTAAGTAACACGCTGATGATAGGTTTAGGGAATACTGACTTCACAAGGTCCTTGGCTACGTCTGCTTGCGGAACAGCTCTGGAAGCCACAACTTGTCTCCCACCTGCACTGCTCGAGCGCAGAAGACCCATCCTGCTCCGTCAACGTGTCCTCCCAGCAAGCGATGCAGCTGCATCTAACAGCGCAGGCAGAGCACTTGCACAAAAAGCCTCTCTGATTTTTCACTTCTTACCTAGTCCTCTCCATACACAGGGATTAGAGGGGATGCAGCAGATCCAGAAGGCTGCTATCCACACTGCCAGGCAACTCACTGCACACGCAAACGAGGGATAGGGTGGACCTCACAGACCAGAGATCCCTACAAACACAGCCAGGACGACTTGCAACCTACCCCACACACTGCTTAGTGATACCAACTCTAGCAAACCTTAAATTGAATCTCCAGAGCCAGGAAGACTTTGGCAGGAGTTCGCTGATTTCCCATCCTTAGCTCAATGCATTTTCTCAAATGATCGCTGCACTTTCCTTCACCAAAGTTCTTCACTTTCAACATACACAGTCTAAAAATAACTGCATTCGCTTCTAGGACCACAGTCACTTAACAGAGCCAAGAACTTGCAACTTATTTCATGTCCAGCTGAATTAATCAAAATGCTACACATGTTGCATCATTTTATTGGTTAGCAAAGCTTTGGCTTTAAATTTGGAATGAAATTCTGGGGAGTCACACATAGGATATTTATTAAAACATGCTTGGAAAGTGGACCCGCTTCTTTCCTACTCTTTATGAAGCAGAGCACTCATCTGTCTCAGCTTTGCAGTGATACTTGATTAAGTTTATGCAAGGATAACCCCCACACGTAAGCATTTGTTTGTTTGTTTTTTTCCTCCCACCACCTGGCAACTTACATCTCAACTTAGGTTCAAAATAAGCTGAAAAGCTCCATCTCCTTTTGTAATTCATTACCCTCTGCCCAAAAGCAGGCACTTCGAAGCCAAGCTACATGAAGTATCTTGCACTTCTGAGCTCTAACTCTGTCCTAAACTACCTTACTTTAGCCCACTAATCAGCATAACCCACTTTTGTCATAGAGATGCACCCTTGCAAAAACAAACAAACAGAATCTTCCTGCAACCAATTCTAATCCAACCGTGATTCTCTCCACCTACTTCATCCCAGTTTCTGAGACTTTATTCTCTTGAATATACTGGTAGCATCATTTTTCCCTCAATACCTTACGGATTTCATACACCTTGGTCACGACCCCTCTTAATCTCTCCCATTCTAATGGATACAAACATAATTTTCTTAACCTCTCCTCATAGCTTATTACCCCGAGGCCCTTTATCATCCTTGTTAAGGATGTATCTGTAATTAGAGCGTCTAGGAAGATCAAAAGGAATAAACAAGAACGTACCCATTTCATACAAACTGTAACATGAACAACCCGCTTCCCTGCGGCTCCTTCCCATTCTGCAGGGAGCAACGGGCTGAGCCTGAGCGCTCAGTGCCCCAGTGCAGGTCTCCGATTTCTGATTTTCAGAGAAGGATGGGGCCAGACAGGCCTTGGGGGTACAGGGTGCCCCACTCCACACCAGCTCATACTGCAACACCCATCTCTGTGATGTTTGTGTTCTATCATTACACACATACAGGCACACATACCTTTATGTTCTCTGCAGACAACCAAGGATTTACACCTGCCCATGTTATATAGCAGGAAAAACTGCCTTCCATCTGTTCAAACACACACATACACACAAACTCATACCGAATTGAATGGTTAACTGCTCCATACACACAGGGATGTATGGACATGCTTGGCATTTCTGCTACCAGAGAAAAGGAACACTGACCATAGCCCCTTTTCATTACAGAATTACAGATGAAGATAACACACTGACTTGCCTTCAGTACCTGCTGTGGCTGACATTCATTAATTGCAGATCGTCAAATTCTGCACTGATAAGTAGAGTAGAAGCCTCCAAGGGATGAATGAGAAGTCACACAAATGCCCAGAGCACAGAAGATAAACACGTTACAGGGGATATCTCTCTGTCCTTCTGGATTATGCTGTACGATTATTTAGAATTTGGAACGTGCCATAACAGATTAGACCAGAGCTCTGGTTAGACCAGAAACCTGTTTCTGACAGTAGAAAAATGTAAACGCTGCAGGGAAGGGTTTGAGAAAACCCTGCGAACAGTTATAGAACAACTAACCACTTAGGCTATTTTCCTTCTGATCTTCATTAACCAGAGAGTTGGCAGATGCCCTGAAGAATTTCCCTACCTCTCCCAAGCATCTCTTAATTTTTCCATTGGGATGTTGCACAGTCTCATTGCTGTGAAGTCCAAAGAGTAGGACTTCAACTCTTGAGCTTTTATCTACAGGGACACCTTATTGCAATCTGTTCCCCATCCCCAACAACTTCCTAGTTGTTCTCACACCCACAAAATATGAAATCACCAGTGCTCTGTTCTTTTAAGAGGTTCCTTGCAAAATTTGCTCACATGCTAGTGAATCACCTCAAATACATTTTGCACATGCAAATGTAAGGTATTTCATTATGGAAATCTATGCCAGAACATCTTCCCACAGAGCTTCATACTGTCAAGTATGACACAGTTACACATGGTCTGGACTACCGGACATTTCACAGAACACAAGACTGTGACATGTTGCAATGAGGTAATGATCAATGCAAGCATAAAGGGTGAAAATGTGTTTATTTGTCCTTGGCATGCTTTTTAATTACATAAACGCTATTCAACAGATATAGCAGTAGTAACAACCTGCAGAAGAAAATGGTACTAAACAAACTGCAGCCCACACCAAACTTACAATTCCGTTTTTCTTTGCCATTATTATCTATCAGAAGATGGTTACAATGAAGCGTTATCTGCATATTTTATCACACTTACATTTATGCCACAGGAACAAATCAGATGATGAAAATAACCTTGCTTTCATCCAAGAAATCCTCTCTGCCTCTACAAAATCTTAAACTCGTAGTACTCTATCAAGAGAATCTCTTATTTACCTAAGCAATTCCTGTGCTGCGGGGCTCCATCATTCCCAAGGCTGGGCTAGACAAACTGCTGTTGAATTGGTCTTTGCAAAGAAAACTCAGCTTTGGCTTTGAAGAGGGAGAAAACTCAGCATTATCTGTGCAGTTTCACTGGTTTAGTGTTGATGAATGTTTACAAGACCATGCAATTTACTGCCAACATCTCAACCCAGCAGCATAAACCAGGGGCCACAGATGTAGCTCCTTCCTCACATCCATGCAGCTTCAGCCTCCAAGCAGCTGGTATCAGGAGGAGAGGATGAACCAAAGACCATGTTTCCTTGAGCCTTTGATATCCAAGCCTGGCTCCTCTCTCCTCCAGCTGCTGGCTGCCACCAAGCTACACAACAGGTTATTTTGTCCAGCTCTGGCTACTCCCACCAAGTGGGCTGCAAGGAAGGCAAGAAGCCCCAGGAATTATAGGCTGGTTTTGGCAGACAGACAGATCATAGCATTCCATTTCCAAAACAGAGACCTGAAAATCTATCTTCTATAACAGCACTCAGAGCTTTCATACTTGCTGACACAAAAGGAGAGCCTGGCAATTCTTCAGCCCTGGTAGAACCCAATGTTACACAGGCTGCCAGGGCTTCTGATGTCTGTTCAGGCAGCTGACCATGTGGGTGACTGGGGCCTGAAAGCTGCAGGGCATAGGGAGATACGACTGAACCAGGACCCTCTGAGTTTGGATTCAGCTACATTTTGAAGTCTTAACAAAATATTGCCATTATTTCTAAAAAAAATTCTTTTCTAAAACTGATTTTCACTCCTCTCAGAAAATAGACAATTTGCTCTTCCCGTTCCATCAACTAACTGAAAATTATGACTTCAAATTAACACCTTTTTGGAAGATGCTGAACAGCTAGCACATAGCCACTTTCCGTTAGGTCACTCTAGATGGGATTTTCATATTTACAGGAGCCTGAAGTCACGAGGAAACTCACCTTTCCCATCAGATACACATTTGTCTGCTCATACAAGGCTCCTGCTGATGGTTCTTACACTCTGCTCTCCCTCTGTGCACTTCAGTGGAGAAAAACAAAACCTACAGTGGGGGGCATCTCTATTCCACACCTACCATCTAGGAACTGCAGTGACTGAGCTCAGACTGGAGAAGACTATCACGAAACTATGGCACACTCAACACTTTGCCCTGTAAAGTAAACAAGTAATTTCAAGAGCTTTTCACTAGTTCCTGAGCCACAAATAATTGAAAAAGAGCACAAAAGTACATGAATACAGCTCCTGGCTAAAACAAGCTAATAACATATTTCAGTAATGATCAACATACTTTAATTCTTGCCTTTAGGACATTATAGGTTAGGTAGAGCCTGCATACAGATTTAACCATGCAGTTACATAACCAGAAAGCCCTATGAATGCTATTAAAAGTCTAATTGATAGAAGCACATTGCTAAGCACATGCTAGTGAACGCAAAGCCATCCAGAATGAAAAAACAAAAAGAAAAGAGAAGAAGAAAAAGAAAAAAAAAAGACAAAAAGAAAAAAGAAAAGAAAGAAAAAAGGCAGACCTGGTTGCTGAATAAAAAAAAAAGAAATCTTATTTCCTCCTGTTGTGAAGGTGCTAGCTTGACAGGCCTGAAGAGTGATCTATTTATTCAAAGTAATGCCAGCAGCAGTGGTATGCATTTCACAAGCAGCTCTTCCAGTGCGCCCAACCCTGTATCTATTTTCAGTTCCATCAGTAAGCTAAAGGTTAAAGCTATTTATTTAAACTCACACCCACATGCCATTTCAAATGACCCAAATTATTGTCCGAGTTGTAACCTCTCCATATTAAAGTACCCTTGGGGGCTGCTGCTTGATTTCAGACTCAGAAAATTCCTCCCTTGCAGGATGAAAGAGGTAAGGAGCATCTGCAAACAGAAATGCAGAAAGGTAGGGGTTTGTCTCCAAAGAACACCTCTTGGTGTTGTGCATACTGCAGAAAACTTCTGTTTTGTCACACTAATAACTAGGGAGACTGGCCCCACGCAAAGAACATGTTGATGAACGAGATCTCATTTTCATTCACATTTTGAAAGTTTCTTTAAAAAAGGAAAAAAAACAGTCCACCTTCTGTCTTAATTTGCGCTGCCCTCAGAATGAAAACCACCAGAATAATCCCAAAATGAAAAAGCAAAGGTGCTCCCACGCAGTGAGCCTGCCAGGGAGAGCACCCTGCGGGAACGCTGCTCTGCGCGCCGGCAGGACTGCGAAGGAACTGGAGCCTTTTGCAGTCATGGAGCAGTTAACAGCAGCAAAGGGCCATCCCAGGGGTGAAATTACTCTCTAGGCCAATAAAAGGCAAAGGGAAAGCAGCATCCAGCCTACAATATTTAGCCTTTCCTACACAGTTTAGTGCTGTGTGAAGCATGGTAAAGGCAGAGCTTCCCCAGCCCCAGGAAGACAGCTGGGCATGAAGCACAGCAGGAACACCATATGATAGAAGCTCCTAATTACAAAATCTCTGTCTTGCCTGTCAGAGTAACCACACATACAGGGTAACTCACGGAGAAGCCAGGAAGAAAACAAAAACAAAAAACCCATACCCAAGAAGAAATAAGGCTCTAAATGCATCTCCAGAATCAGAGCTACCAAGTCTTTGAGAATGCTTGGCTCTTGGATCTAGCTTCAGGCCACCAAGGAGATGTGGCTCAACCAGGGCAAGGAACCCCCAAAGTTCAGAACTTGCCCAACTCTGACTTCTCATTCGGAGCCACCCATGCAAGGACATATTTGGCTGAGAATCTCAGTGCTGACAGACCACAACACCCAGTTGCACTAGTATGAATGGTAATCCCCAGACACAAACAACAAAAAGCACAACACCGACACAGAGCTCGAGGGTGGAAAAACTCAAGGGGGTTGAATTTCATTTGATGTTTGATAGGCACACAGTAAAAGGACTTTCTCTTTCAACTTCCATTCATGGCACCTCATTACACACTGAAACTGTTAATTGCTATTCGAGCACCCGGAGGCAAAGATGCAGCACACTTAACAAACCAAAGAATATTTTTTAACTGCAACAGTATTGTAGAGAGAAAGACAAATGCCACCAATGCAGTAACAGCAGCCCCATAAAGAACCAAGGGAAACAGCTCCATGCTGAGTTTTGTGTTAGCATCGACAGAAAGGTCCAGGTATCCACAAAAGGTGACATAAACCCTGTCCTTTATAGCTCTCTACGCTGCGCTTCAGTCCCCGCTGTGACCACAGCATAAAACGACCCTCTGAGTCTCCTAATAGCACAAGTAGATCTGCCTGCAATGGCTGCAGTGACAAGAAGGGGCACACGACAATGAACTTCTAAATTTGGCCCTTCCCTCCCCTCTTTTTCTGTCTCTGAATTTCTGCTATGTTAGTGCATCTGCCTGGAGCTCTAAGGGCACTGTCTGCTGGGACGGAGTTGAGCACTGGTATTTTCAGCAGTCCAGCCAGCGTGCTGCTGCAGTACCACGAGAAAGACAGTGGCAAGAGCTGCCTGAACTCTACAGTAAATATAATTAAGCTCCTGTTAAACCATATGACTTTTGCCAAATTTGAAGCACAAGCGATAAAACAGTTTCATCAGCTTTATGCTGAGCAAGAAAAGGCTGAAGAGACAGATTGTTATAACTTAGTATGAGGCAACCCCAGCCCTGCAGAATAAACAGCACCCAGTCCATGCCAGGGCAGCACAGTGGGATATCTATCTTTTGAAATAACACGTGGATATTTGAAGCTATTGCTCCAAGTGCTTAAATAAATCAATTAATTACCATTCACTATATGAGTGCAGGAAAAAAAGAAAAAAAAGTCAGATCCCATGTACTACACAACTGTCAGTGAAATCTGATAGACGATGCTTCTGTCAAGAGACAGAAACATGTGTTTAAGTGCTTCTTTTGTGATCAGGGTTAAGTTTTTAAAAGTTGGGGGGGTTTTTTGTTTGTTTTTTTTTGTTTGTTTTTTTTAATTCAAGAGTAAAATCTCCAGGAATTGGGGTTAAACATGGCTAATCTTGGTTAAAGTTTCTAAGTTAACAGGCATGTGCCTAGAAAAGAACATGACAAAACCTGCTAATGAGTTTTCAGATCCATTTCTTAAACGTGCTAAAACATTCTAAAGGTCAAACAACCCTAAGTAAAGCAAAGTCAGTGCCGTTGTTTTCGGAAGAAGGAAGAATAATAGGAAAGGCCTGTTAAAAGACGGTAATGCAAAGTGTTAGTAAACACAAAAGAAATCAGGCAGGAAAGTCTGTGGACCTTCATTTCAAAGAAAAATGGTCACAATTCTCCAATAGTAAAACAAGACTGATAAGCATCATTAGCTCTCCATAAAATTAAATTACATTGAAAAAAAAAAAAAAAAAGTAAAATGCAGGAGCAATGAGCCCTGATAGGGGAAAAGACTGAATTAACATATCAAAGGAAGTAGATAGGAGAGTAATCCAGAGAGTAATACAAAAGAAAAGTTTAAGGGACACCTTGGGATAAGTTTTCTTTGAAGTACTGCACTTCCTAAAATAATAGGAGGGTTATCTAAACATGCCCATCGCGCATCACAATTATCGTACTACACTTTTACTCACAGAAAGTTCACAACCTAAGCGGAGAGTAAGTGCCCCTGTGGAACAGGCCCAATTAAGAGGTTCTCATTATGTGTGAATTTAGGGTGAGAGACACAGACCACGCACCCTGCATGTGCACCCTGCTCTACCCTGGCACCACACGTGACCGTAAGATGTCCTCAACAGCAGGGTAGCCTGGGGGCAACGGAAATATTTAGAGCTTGTATATTTATATTAAGCAGAAAAGTTTTCACTGTTCTACCTGTCAACTTCACAGTTTCTCTCAACTGATTCTGCTTGGGCTTCCTCCCCCCAGCCTTCCCTTTTGCCATTTCCAAGGCATCCGGCTCAGCAGCTGCAAGGAGATCATCTACAGCTGTTACTTCACACACAAGTGGCCATAGTTCCAGTTTCCCCATATGCTGAAACTAAAGCCTTGGAGGTTATCCAAACTGCACGAACAAGCCTTGAAGATAGTTATCTCAGCATCATTTTGCCATCACTTCTATAGCATGCTATAGGTCATTGCACTGACCCTTCAGTGACTTCTGTGGCAATATACGTACTATAAACATCTAAGAAAATTTCACAACTGGCAAGAAATGGCACCAACTGTTCAGAAATCCCATTTCTACAAAAGGGTTACTTGTGACTACACAAGGCCAAAGGAACGTCAATGTTCTTCACAGAAAAGACCAAAGACCATGCCAAATAATTTTTTCCCATCAAACTTTGCTGTTTCTCCAACTGTGCTGGAAATATTTGGTCATTTTACAGGTGACAAGGAAATAAACATCAAGTGCACCATATGAGCAATGGTTTGGGCACGTTCTTTGAGAAGCGCAATCCTGCCTCCTTTCCTGCTGCAGTGCGGCATAACTCAGGCACGTACATTTTATTTTTGAAGACTCCAGGTTTGGAAATATTTCACCCTGTTTAGTCTTTTTTAAATTTAAGGGAGCCAATTTTGACCGGTACTGCTGGACCTCCAGCCGCTCTCCTTTGACAAGCCCCATTCCATGCGTGACCACCTTGCAGATGCAGCAGTGCACCCAGACACGATTTGCTTGCTTGAGTTTTACTGTATTCAAATGGAATAACTCAAAATGAGTGGCAGTAGCAATTCATTTCTGAACTTTGTTCTCCAGCATATGTGACGGATGATACAGATATTTCCCGATGACTGATCTGCATCCAATAATCAAATACTTTGCAGATACTATCTTTCAGTGGAACTCAGTTTGAAAGTTAAAATGGAAAAGGAAATCAGATAATTAAAATCCTGCCTTTAGTAATACATTTTTAAAACTGACAAAATCCATAAAAACCTCAGGCAGAAACATAAAGTGAAGCTGAAAGATTCACTGAAAACCAAATTAATATTTTAATTCTGTCAACACAGAAAAAGTCTCTAAATGAGATGAAGTTCAGAACGAATACAGGGCACAGTGATTTATTGCCTTTTCTCCATAATTTAAATGACTGCTTCTTTAATGCTCACTAAATTCCTCCCGCAGAGTTACAGTCTTAGTTTCTCACATAAAAGCAGCTCGTACTTTCAGTGCTCTGTGCATTGCTTTAGAAAAAAAGGAATGTTCCTTTGGGAAAAAGCTAGTGGTTTTCCAGTAGCCATGTCAAAAATCAATTAGATTGAAGGGCTAACACATGGGATTAATAAAGCTTTCTTCATCTCTGTAGCTCAGTACGTATTCTCTAGGCATTATGAATATGCATTTGCCACACAGTCCCCATTAACCACGTAATAATGAATTTCAAAGAGTGAAATTAAAGATACATATGTACTTGGGACTTAGCACACTGCTTTCAAAAGCAGATCAGCTGTTGGGGTCAATGCTGTAGTTGCGTATACTTCAAACAACAATTTCTTCAGCTTCCACCTGAACAGGTGCTTCCCTTAAACACATCCTCTCAAAAAAAAAAAAACCCACTAAGCACCTGCAACATCTTTAAATATCATCTAATTAACTCACACTAAACTTCAAACCAGAGAGCTGAATACCAGAGCCGTTTGGGCAGACCATGTGCTAGCAGTAACTACAGACGTAAACCTGCCCGAGGGCTTCCCCGGGACAGCGTCGCCCAGGTAAGCGGGTGCCTACGGTGCGGTGCCGGAAGACCGACTACGCTGTTCTTCAGCTAGCAGGGGGGATTCATGGCCCCCAGTCAGCCCTGCAAATCGTGAGTAATCACAGGATGTGCAGAAATCACTAAATAGGAGGTTGCAGAACTACAGTTTTAATTAAGTGGAGATTAATTGTTAAACTGACTTGCATTAATAGAGCTAAGAGATGTATTATGTTTATACGAAGTGATCAAAAGAACATTTAGCAGTCACCTAAAGATTACATACCAATCCATATTTAATAATATGATTTTAATAGTCAGTCGACACTTAGCATACAACTGCTTTTATTAAATGTATATGATGATTACCATTGCACTGTCAAGCCTTTTCAACACTCATGTCAGAGAAATAAAAATTTATAGATGCTATTCCCACCATCAAATTCCTACACTTTAATATAATTACGCCAGCACATAAGGCACGTTGAATAGCAAAATTTCATGGAGAGAGATAGGAGAGAGTCATGTTTTTAAAATAACTTAGCTGTCAATTGCACCTTACCATGCTTAAAGGTAAATGCGGAAACACAAGACTGGAACGGACTCCAGCTGGTCCTCTGCAATCCTAAGCAACTCCAAAACAAAAACCGTTAGTCACACAGCAGTCCCAGAACATCCACTGTTTATTTCCCATTTCTCAGTCACATAACGTTCCCAACAGCTTGCAAACAAGGACCAAGGTACAAACCAGAATGGGCCCAAAGAGGACAGTGACAGAGACGAGCATTCAGAAGGAAAAAGGTAGATGAAGATACCCAGATGATACCAGACTGGCAGCAGGATCCTACTCAGGAAAGGAAAGCCACAAAAAAATCCATGAACAGTTGACCTTGAAGAAAAATTCCTTCCTCTCCTAAAATCTGGCAAATAAATTAATTCTGGGTAATCTCCCAATGGAGCCTTTGCCAGGCAGCTAAGATCTCCAGTAGAGCCAGGAGCAGTTCCAAATGTAACACATCATCTTGCCAGGTGCTCTTGTTAAAGATCTGATGATTCCAAATCACATCACAGGACAGGCTGAACCACAGTCACGCATAAATGCCAGCAAACCAACAAAGGTCCTGAGGCACCACGGGACACGTAACCAACACAAAGCCAAATCCCGCAGGCGGCAAGTGACACAATGACCCTCCAACCCCACTGTCACCCGTTACCGTTTCTATAAGCTTCTCTAGCCCCATCTTAGAAAAAAAAAAAAAAAATACAAAAACCTTTTATTGGCTTGTCTTTACCAACTAGAAAGCTATTCCAAACATGGTGCTCAAGATGCATTTTAGGATTTCCCTTGGGCAAAAGGTCAGTGCAAGACAACAAATCAGCCCCATAGAAAGGAAAACCCATCTTGGTGACTTCCCCAAGGGGTTTCCTCACACAGAAGCATTTCCATAGCCTCAGACACTTCTACATAATTTCAGTTTCCATTCCACTTGTGAATCTCAAGTATTAGCTTTGGTTTAAGAATTGTGTTTACGGCTCTATTAATTTTATTCTGAGCTGCACTGTATTTATAAAGCTATTGAATAATTCAGTATTTTCTTTCAGCCAAGTTACAGCATCCCTTTCCAGAAAGAATCAACATTGTGGGATTCATTCTGTTATGTTTACTCATGTACAATTGAATTGCAAGAATATGGGAATAAAACAGAGAAAAACAGCTGACTTTTAATATTATCTGTCATTGGCTAGAAAGTTACACTCAGGTTATCTTACAATTTCAAGATGACCTTAAGGGCTAGGTCTCAGACGATACATATTTTGTAATCCCCTGATGGTAATGAAATATATGGATTTATACTAGCTAGGAACTGCGGTATTAAGAACATTAGCAAGTCCATTTGTATCTGAAGGCAACACTACAATTTTTTAGGAAAAGAAACAACTCTCGGTGACAGGGCAGCAGCAGAACAGCACTTGAGCAGTGTGCTCCATTAGCACCATCCCTTCAAGTTGTGTGAGAAGAATTAACAGCACACACACGCTTTTGTCCATCAGAACAGAAAGGCAAATTGCTTAGTGTATAATAGCACTAATTAACTAAATCAAGCTCATAACTGGTCAGAAGCTGAGGTCTTTAACTGAAAAAGAAAAAAAAATGTGGGTCTTTATTGAGATTTTCATTTGTCTTGTTCTCAGGATCGTGGATGACCCTTTCTCACTTCAATGTCAACTTTCGGTCATGTCCTGAACTGTTCTTTTTTATTTTTTCATTTAAATATTCCCTGAATAAATGTTCTGTTTGGATAGCCATATAAACCATTTTAATGCTTCTAACATATACTGGTATTCTACCTGGCTTCTCAAGCACTTCCAAGAAAATCAGCAGCTCGCGTGCTCAGAAATTACTAGGCTTGTATCCACTAAGCAGCTCAGGTACACGCTTTATTTTCAAAATGTGAATTGTTTTAGTGAAGCCAAGCCACAGAAACAAGCTATAATAAAACTTACGTTACAGAGCTGACTTTCAGCATTATCCATATCCTTCAATACCAAACAAACAAACAACAACAAAAAAAAATGAGCCTTCTTTAGAATGGGAGAAGTATGACGGCAACCAGATTTCATGTTTAAGATGAACCCCACTGTGACCGTTCCAGGCAGCGCTCAGTATTTGCCTGGAAGTCATTCCTAGAGTTCATACTCATGGAAGCAGCAGGAAGAGCTATTGGTGTTCAAATCACACCCCAGTTAAAGATACTACCATGTGTTGACAATATATCGCATAGGATAGCTGGTTTGCTACCATCTCACATTACACAGGGTGTGAGCAAAAGGAAACTAGAGTGAGGAGAAGAATTAAGAAAACCTAAGAACTCATCTAAGATACCAATCATTTATATTCTTGTGCTTGGGCATAGGTAAACTTCAAGAAGAAACCTGAATACTATGCTTAAAAACTGTGTCTGTTCCACAGATCTACTTCTAGAACCTTTAAGGAAAAAGTGTTCTTAAATATAAGTCATTAACAATTGTTATTCAAAACTGCTGGGGGAAAATACAAACCACCTTACCCTTTCTGTACAGTAATAAAAATTTCCAGCAGGAAGTTGGAAATATTACAGCAATATGTCGCTTTCACTTTTCTTCTAAATGAAAAGAACACAATTAAGCTTCATATGAAGTACAAATGCTTAATTGAGGATTTCTGAAGGACTTCCACTTTAAACTACAGTGCAACTAGATATCTCATTTCTTTAAAAAAATAAAGCGAGCTGTTAAAGAACCCTCATTTTCTTATGATCTCATCATCACTTTACAGCTTGTCTAACTTTGTTAGAAACCTCTTAGTGAAAGATAAATTGCCAGATGCTGTCTTTTTGCAAGCTGGACAATAATGTCAATCATTACTCTACTAGAAAAAGAGGCAAAGGAAAAAGAGGAGAAGTGTCACCACCAAGACACCTTGTTAGTGTTTAAACTCTTGTTTTCAAGCAATAAAAAATGCTGACTGCTTCCTCCACCCTTGTTGTCTTGTATGAATAAAGTGCAGTGCAAATAAAATTAATATGTGAATGCATTGCCAAAGTGGTAAGTGAAAACCATTACACACACAAGCTTTGCCCAAAGAAAATCTACTCTCTGCACAGTTATTTGTTTAAAACGGACTATTCTATTTATATACAAACATTTGCACAGTTAGGAACAGCACCATGTTCACCTCTCATTGCACTGAATATATTATTTTTGAAAGAGAAAACTATTCTACTAAGGACAATTTACAAGAATAACTGTTAGAAAAGCATCCTTTGCTTTGGGAATGTAAGGACCAAAAGACCTATTGGACATTTATATCCCATTTATGCAATGCAATGAGGATCTAAAACAGTTCCATAAACCCTTGGAGCTAATTGGCCAGGGGAAGCTATATTGATTTTAAAACTATATTTATGATTATAAATATTTTTATAACCTTAAGCTAAGCAGTCTTGAATTACCTTGTATTTACTCCTGGGAAAGAGTGTGCCCACAGACAGATACTGTGGATTAACTTGGATACAAGAGCTTGTTATCCCAAAGCCGCACACACGCTTACCCGGAGTAGCTTAGACTTAAGAGGTGAATCAATAAGGCAGATCTCTAATACTTCATCCCTAAGGAATAGGAAAAACTCTGCCTCGATTCAAGCAATACATTCACAAATATTTTTGCAGCAGATTTTGCAGCTAATTTCTCATACATCTCATCAGCCCAGGAGGAAAATTTCTTGTTGGGCATGAGCAACCATGCTGAAGAAATCCTATAGGAGATGAGGCAAAAAAAAAAAAAAAAAAAAAAGTAGATTTTTTTTCTTAATGATAAAACACCAATTTTCTATAAAATGAAAGACATCATAAGGAAACAGAGATTTTCCATTGACTTGCTTTCCTTAACTTCTCACCTTTTCTCATCCTGCTTTATTTTGCCTTTCTTTTCCATGCTCCTAGCCAGCACTGCCCTTCCTCCCACCTGGGCTTCCTCCACTCCTGCTTTCTGCATTTGGGGCTCAGGGGGCAGTGCCCCAGGGGATGCCAGGGACCCACGTGGGGAACAAGGTGCTGCCAACTGCTGCTTGCACGGAACTCGAGACTCTTTGCAGGCTTTTCTATTTCCATAGGAGCCCTCCATGCTTAACCAGGCTGCCAAACAAATGTCAAGAGAAAAAACAAGTTGCGAGTTACAGATGCATCTCCAAAAAGTGTCTGCTTGCTCCCACTTATCTTAAATGCAAGTGGCAAGCTTCTCAATAATAAATAAGTAATAATAATGGTATTTTAAGTAAGGTTTGTGGGGGTGTAATATGGAAGAGAAGAAACAAAACAGATGTAAAAGCTCAAAATAACTGAACAGGCTTACATTTAGCAAACCTAACGTACAACCTGCTTGATGCACCCAATTCAAACAGACCAAACTAAAATTCACACTCATCTAGAGCACTCATCTAGAGCATCTAGGGCACCACATACAGCATCATAAACCAGAATTATGGCTGGTTGTCTTTACCACTGCCATTTACCGAAGGAAAAAAGAAAGAAAAATCCCATGGGAATTCTCACAGAACTAAACACCATTGAACCAGAACACTGCTGGAGGCATTTCCACGGGAAAGCAGCAGCGTGAAACAAATCTGCTCCGGTTCCCACTGCTGCCCGGCGAGACCCGAGCAGCAAAGAACCCAACGGGAACGAAGCCTTTGCTATTCCTGTTGTACAGATCTTTCCAAAGAAGCTCTGAAATCCATGCAGAGCCTTTAGAGACTATCAGCTTAATTTGGCTGCCACTCATTCGCCCTGAGGGCTGAATGCAGCTAAAAAGTCAAGACAACCTCCAAAGCACCCAGAGTGGCAGGAGCAGTGCCTGGAGGCTGCTGTATTCCCCAGTGGAAGCTGGGGCTTGCTTTGCTTTTTTTCCTCTTAGTTATCCAAGGGAACAACCAATATCCTTATTCTTTCCAGTGTGTCACCCTACTTGAGACTCGCTGGAGTCTTGCAGTCAACTCGGGCTCAAACTGGGGAGCAAGACAACAAATGTTTTGTTGACAGGGTCCTGCCAGGAATGAAGAGCAGATCTGGAAAGAAAAATAAACTCCCCAGATCTGGAGACATGCCCGTGCTTCTTTCGTATCAAGCTTCTGATGAATTGAAAACATGATTTCTTCCAAAGTTTCCACCTATTTTTAAATCCATTTTCTAATTTGTCACAGCACTTTTGAATTAATCTTCATATTGTACATTGTAGCTTATTTTTTCGTGAAGCAGAGCAACCTGCAGAGCTTCGTGTCTCCTGGGAGAAGCAGGAGTAGGCTAAGCAGAACTCCAAGTTTTTGTGTGCTTCCGAGCTGCTCCTACCTCTCTCCTTTGTTTCCGTGCCCATCTCCTATCCAGCTTCCCACTGATGCCTCAATAGATCCTGGAAACATCAACTCACTATCAAAGCTACTTTTAAACACTACTAAGTAAATGCCCCCAAAAAACTTTGTATGGGTTTCTGAAGGAAAATACTGCAAACGACAGCTCCCAACTATGCCGCAATGTCACCAAAACAATGAAGCAGAGCAGTGAGAAATAGTTCCAAGAAGAAACCCGAGTACATATATGATACCAATAAGAGCATGTTATTATTTGAATTGCAACAAGCTCACTCTTTTCTACAAGTTTGAGATTTTCCTGCAGGTTTTCACGTGCACAAAACAGGTTTGAGTCGCACATGCCCAGGAACAATATCTGATATTAACTTGGTGCCCAATCCGGATTTAATTTACATGTTTTGCAAGCAAACATCACAGAACAGGGAAACTGTCAACCTGCTTCATCTCCATTTTTAAGGCTACAGGCACAAGCAAAAGGCTAGGTAAGAAAAACAATTAAATAAAAGACGCAATAAAA
>VZSV01000015.1:6874133-6909230 GCA_013398735.1 Nothocercus julius
AAAAGGCCATCCATTCTCTCCAGTCTGCTCTCAGAAGAGGGTACCAGCCTGTGTGCAGACACTTGGCATAAAGAGCTAGATCAATACTCAACATTTATGCAGGGAAATCCTCCCAGCAAATGGAGTCCTGCTAGAGGAACACCCAGCAAAGCAGATTTCCCCCTTGGAAGCTCCAGAAACATAATATGCCAGCTCCTTTCCATACAGCTCAGATACTGAGTCGTAACAGGAGGACTTTGATCCATTAATGTGGCAGAGAACAGTTAATTGCAGCCCAGCCACCTACTCCTGCCTCAAGACCAGCACTTTTGCTTGAATTCCTGGCAAAAGCCAATGAAAAAGGCAAGAGTTTCTCAGATCTTTTGCTTATACTTTGTCACTCTGGCTAGAGCTTCCCTATCACTTTACAGACTCCTCATCACAGCTGGCCGCTCCTGCGGGTGAGGAAAAGCTGTCATGAGAAAGTAAAGCAGAGTTCACTTTCTCCCAGTATTTGTAAACAGCCCTTGGTTAATCTGCCTTTGTACTTTCTCATACCGCCAACGCTGGGCTTTGGTTTTTCTCCAGCACCTAACACCAACGTACCCAGGTTACAACACTCACCCTGCAGCGTAACAGCTGCTCCGAACGCTTCCCGCTGCAAAGCGGCTCCTGCTGCATCTTCCTAGTGCAGCACAGAGGGCTGGGAGCTGCCCGGTCCCTCCTGCACCCGTTTCCCTCCAGCAGCACGCACTAAGCAACGCAGCCTGCAGGTATAGCACTGCTGTAATACTAACATGTTCTTTCCCCTGCTATATCACCAGGTTATTCCCTAGTTTACAGCAACTTAATCCAAGAGTGTCCTCACAACCTGACGAGGTTTACAGCAGCAGGAGGTACCAGCTCAGCAAGCGCCGGCCCCAGCAGACGCTTCGTGACAGGCAGTGGCCACGCGACATCACCAGCACATCTGAATCCTGACGTGACACTGCAGCTCTGGAGCTGCCCAGGAGGAGAACAGTCAAAGCCGGCCTGAGTGGCAGCCACAGAGCTTGGCCATTTGTAATTTTGCATCATTAGGCTCATGGAGCCTCATTAGGCCATCCGGTCTGCACCCTTGGTGCCTCCTCTCCTCTATCAGTACCAGCAGCACTTCATCAAATCCCTGGAATAGTCCTTACTAGCTATTTGACATCATTTAAAATAGAATTTGCACAAAAATATCTCTGAAGGGCATTTAGACTTAAATATGTTCTCTAAACTACATAATGCATTAATTTTCAGGTAGCCCTGTGAAAACTGTTTTATCTACTGACATCTCACGTTAAGTGACGGAAGGGATTTGACAAAAGTACTTATGCAAGATTTGTGAGCAAGAATTTACATTCAAAAGAGCATACTCCCAAAATTGCTTTTTTTTTTTTCTTCCTTTTTAAAGATTGCTATGAAATTGAAATTTCCAAAATACCAGAGGACGTGCATGCTACCTCCAATCAAGTGGGCAGAGCATCAGAGGCTGTCACATAAATTAACTTATAGCAAATGGTGAGGAGAAAAAAAAAAAAAAATTTCAAACCAGAAAAAGGGGGGGGGGGGGGGGGGAAAAAAAAAAAAAAAAAAAAAAAAAAAAAAAAAAAAAAAAAAAAAAAAAAAAAAAAAAAGGGGGGGGGGGGGGGGGGAAAAAAGAAAAAAGAAAAAAAAAAAAAAAAAAAAAAAAAAAAAAAAAAAGGCTACACACAAACCTTTCTAATCCAAAAAGGCCACAAGCAAAATATCTGCAAACAAAAAAACGAAACCAGCAAGAAAACTGATCCTAATTGCTCATGGAACCCAGGCAAAGTCAGAGCATTCAAGCAGATTTAATTGCCTTTCCACAAATGACATTTTGAAGAAAGTAAACAAATCTCTATCACTGAGGAATTTTAAGAACGTGGTAGACAATCATCTGTCACAAATAGCCTAGGAAGAGCAGGTCCTGCCTTCAGGCAAGGGGATGGACAACCTGACCTCTTGCCATCCCTTCCAGCATTATTTTTTCCTGTGAAATCTGTGACATTTGGAGGTGTATGTGTAGCAACCCATCTTTCACAAGTAACCTAGTAAAAGGTATGAAAGTTCACCTGTATTTAACCGGTTCATATATCCAGCAATCTACATAGTATTTCAAAGAGTTTCTCACCTTCAGATCAAAGGGTCAACTAAGCGTCCTGCAGAGACACAAGACGTAAAAGAGAGGCAAATAATGCGGGCAGGTCTGTGCTGCAGCAAACATCACCCTCAAAATGCATTTGGGCTGGGATTTTCAGAGGACCTGGGATGATGCATTAACAAAAGCAGAAGGCACCACCAAACTGCAGGTCACCCGCCAGCAGCGGGAAGTCCCTTCTGAATCAGCAGCACGAGGTGCCATTGCCTCAAGTGAGGCATCTTCAGTGCCCACACTGCAGAGACCAGACTAGCGTGGCTCAGGGCATGCTAGAAACCACTCACATCCGACTGGATTACACGTGAAACACGTAGCGAAATACATTGTCTTATATTATCTAAGGGGACCTGGCACTAAGAAACCACCCTCAGGCACCATGTGGGGCAGGTGACCCAACCCAAAGCACAGGGAGCAAGAAAGCTGTTTCCAATTATGCTGTTTCCAATTTTTATACATTAAACTCCTGGACAAACTAGTCAGAGCGTAAGAGGACAAGGCCACTTTGCAAGGTGGGGATGAATGGGATGGGGAGAACGGAGCAAAGACGAGGCTCACGCAAAATCTAAGCTATCAGGAATCTAACTCTAAACATCACAGCTTTAAATTCCGACTTAAATCAATTTTCTGTGTTGACAGTTACCGTTAAATATTTCCTGAAGGATCTTTTTAAGCTTGAAAACATGGGAAGTTTTGGATAGGAAACTACCTAGCTTATTCCAGCGAACTAAAATAAATAAAGAAGAATGCCTGCTTCCAGTAGCATTATTTGATATATTTGAGCTGTGTCAAAATTAAATATGAATGACTGTACTGCTCTAAGCAGTCTAAAAACCTAGAGGGGATTGTTTTGCACATTGAAAAATATAAAAGCAAACTTAAGAAAAAGCATGCCATGAGGAAACCGTTTTCTTTTTTCAGTCACTGCATATGGATTTGGACAAAGACAACACACTTCAATAGGATCAGAACAATTTTCCATCATTATGGAAGCCTTAAACAATCGCTGACTGCTTATACCGTCATCTCATAGGCTTCTACTAAATTGCAGTTATTTGTTCAAAACAAAAAGATAAGGCCCGTGATATAATAGAGCAATTTAAGCAGCAAAGAACACAACACCTGTAATTCAGTTTCATGGCAGCTGGTAGCTGGTTTCACAACATGTTTCTATAACGTTGTTATGATATAGGAAACTTGTCTCAGAGCGCAGCAATTCTTCTTTAAGTAAGCCAGGCTCTCTAGGGAGAAGTGGCCTTTAGTAGACAAATACTATGAGCAATAAGCAATTTGTATCTCCATGCCAGTCCTTCAGTTCTATCTCCAGTTAGTTGCCATCCTTAGGAGGGTTTGTATTTTAGCTTATGTTTTATATGGACAGGGTGTTATCAGAAATGGTAACAATAAAAGCCACCCAAAATCTCTAACCTTGAGCTAGTTTCAAGACTGAGGAAAGCTTTCTCCTCCATTCATCTTCACCTATATAAAAAAAAAAAAAAAAAAAAAAAAAAGCTGTAAATCCCAAACATATGACCTTCCCAAAAAGTCAAGAAGGGAGCAGGGGGGAAAGGAAGATATCAATAACCAGTCAATCAGGAAAGTACAGTAACATATTCTCCCAAGAGGAGAATTCTAGTATCCACTCAAAACCCTGGAGCTGAACTGCACCCAGCTGCGAATCTTCCTGATCCTCCACGGTGCGTAACGAGACCACTTGCTGCCTTGCTGGAGAGCTCTTTAGGGAACAAGCTCACTACGGACGGTGAGGGGTGCATACATCTCAGAGCCTGCTAACCCCAAAAAGGGGAACTCAGAAAGACTTGGCTTTGCTGGGGCTTCTTCTGGACAGAAGTCCCTGGAGAAAGGCTGCCATGTCCAGTGTGCATTTCCTTATATCCCAAGATAGAAGTATAGGGTAAAGGGGCTGAATCGCACTTGGAGGTGCCTTTCTACTTCCAGCAGCTACACGGGAATATAAAATGGGATGGGGAGCATTCATTAGCTAAGGCTAATGCTGACAAGGCAGCATTCATTAGCTAAGGCTAAGATGATTCCTCTCTAATTTTTTTTTCCCCTCACTTGAAAAACACTTCAGTGAACTTAAGCTTGTCCTGGACCTCTCAGCATCTGAAATCCGCGTGTGTAAGCAGAGATGCTACAAGATCCCATCACGACATGCACTGCCTGTGGCCGACTGGGACTGAAATATCACGAAAAAGAGACAGTCTTCAACAGCATATGGCATAATAAAGATTTAATTTCAAGTATAACTTCTAAATATTGATGTAATAAAAAAAATCCTGTAATTCCTGATGTTTTTGGCAACCAAATCTGTCTTGTAAACGCGCTGATTTAAAGAACATCACCACGAAGCCCATCATTATTGAACACAGAGACAAGAGCACACAAAAACACCGGAATGGAACAAGTCATTCCCAATTCTGGTAGAAAAAAAAGGGAGCAAAGTCACAACTTCAGCATCTAATGCAGCATAACCCAGAAATATAGCGCAAAGGATTTTATATCTGCCAACTTGCTAGCTTTTGCAAAATGCTTTACTATTTTGAATCACCTGTGGAAAGAGAAAATGGGCCATGATTCGGGCAGGATCCATATTACATATTCAAATTCATTAGCTCTATCATCCTTCTCAATCTCTTATATTTGATTAAGTCTCATCTCCTAAGAACTGATTAAATCTAGTCAGCCTTTCTAAATTATTATTCCTCATTGGTCCAGTGGTGCTAAATGTTTCCAGCTGTGACAGTAATCTAGTTTTAGATAAACCTTTTTAAATAGATTCTCCAGAAGCAGCAAGGGCAACAAGTCATGAACATTAATACTTGCACCAGCAACAGATGGGCCGCGCAGGACGGCAGGAGACCTGCAAACAGCACAAACCGAGCACGAGAACAACAAGGGGGTATCTCAGCAAATCCTGCTCTAGACTCCCAGCTGTCCATTAGATAAGGCCTAAAGGCCATATGTTAAAAGAAGGAAGTCACACAAGAAATTCAGCCCTTAGCAGTAAGATACAAACCCTGCCAATTAGAGACTACTGCTCTATCCACAACCAGAATTCCTATAGGCACTTGTCAGTTTAGGAAGGACTACTTGTGGATATGCATCTCTGAGGGGTGGGGGGAAAAGCCTTTTCTCTTTTAATCATATTTCTTTGAAGAGCAGGCAAGAACCAAGTTGTCCTGTTACCCCAAATATTCCCTCCCCAATCACTAGCACGGCCGTGGGAAGAGAGCTGCCTTCTGCACTGCAGGCAGGGCAGCTTACGGGTACGACAGAGACGGTCTGACATTACCCAAGGACCTCAGACCTGGATTTTTTTGGCAGGTGAGTTTGCAACCACTTGCACAGAGCTGTTAGTATAAATGGAACTCCTGCCTCTTTTCTCACAAACAACACGGCCTCCTCTAGAATAGGATCATCTTGTCAAAACAATGAGAACCAAATGGCTCTTTTTCTCTCCCTCCCCCTTTACATCTCTGTTCTCCAACTCACACAGGGCCAATCTCACTTCTGAGCAGCCCAACAACAAACACCAGGAATACAAGAAAAGTTTCTGTGCAGAGTCAGGCAGGAAAGACAAATGCAAGAAGAAGATCTCTTGAAAACCAGATGTCCCCCACCAATCAAATCAAGAGCAACTTCCCAGCAGAGCGAGCCACCGACACAAAGAGCACTCTTATTCAAAGATAGACCCAAACATCATCTTTCTGATTTGACCTATTCGGAATACATACACCCACAATGAGCATGCTCAAAGATGCATATTTTCCCCCCTAAAGGTTTATGCTCTTCAACAACTGGGGTGTCTTTTGGAAAAAAATTATTAGCAGGTCACAGGAGATTGCTCAGTTCAGCTGAGCTTTCTGCCTCCCAAAGGTAAACAGGCTTTTCAGTCACAGCAGTACCATGAAGCAGGCAATCGCCAGTCATGTCGAATTGCCATCAAAGCACTGATGTTTAGGAAATTAAAAGCCCAATGCCATCAGCTATGCTCAGGGCCTGTTTCAACTCAGGGATGTTCCATTACGTTTTTCAAAGAAGCTTCATCTTTTCAACTCGGAAAATTGTAAGCAATTGAATTCGGCAAGTAAATAATAGAAAACTCATACATGATGGAGAATAAGAAGGAGAAGCCTAGAAAGCATTAAATGAAGACAAGGATCTAGCAATGATAACAGCAAAGAAAATGCAATACAGACACATAGGATAACTTGCCATGCTCAGAAATGCTGCAATCTAGAACAGAACTAGCCTCATTTATAAAAGTGGTTTATACTGCCTACTACATAAAATTCTGCAGCAGCAGTAGGAACTTTTCCACCCTGAAAAAAAACAGGTTTCTGCACAGGAGGCTAAATGGTCAAATTCTGTGCCAGCAGTAGCGATTCACCCTATGCCCAGAGTCTTTCAGGTTCTCAGGCTATAAAGCCTATTGGAATCTGGAGATAAATACCAGAACTATATCCCAAATTGGATGTAGTTTGCAAGCTCCCCAATGTAACGTGCTCGACGCTCCAAAGTCTCGGCATTCTGAACACTTCAGGATGCTCTAGTGCCACGTCCCAGGGATTTGAAAACCACCGGTTCCCAGCACGTACGATGGACGTCTTGAACGTCGAAACATTCAGGCAGTGCAACAACTTCTCTTTCACACAGAAAGTGACTCGAGAAACACAAATTTGCCCTCAGAACACTCTAATGGGCACATTTAAAATCTATTCTTTGTAAAATTTTAAAACATATTCTTTGTAAAATTGAGTCCTCTGCTGAAGAGGCTCCAGGGATCACTTTCGCAGCCTAGCAAGCTGATAAAGAAAGGAAAGACTCCTTCAGCTCCTCGGGATGAGTTTAATCACTTACTGACTGTCAAACTCCATAGGTTCTGACACTCCACAGGGTTGGACTTCTTGCCTGGACACCAGCAATGATTTTCTTGTCGGGATACGCAACACAGCACACTCAGACATCACACACCCCCGCCCCCGCAAGAAACACATTGTTTGGATTTAAGTCAATTTTAGTATTCCACATGACAAAGGCATAAGAGGTGATTCCTTTCCTTGAATAAACCCGCAGTCCAATCTATTGTACCGGCTTCCCTGTGAACAGCACACAAACCAAAGCACTTTGTATCATGGCCAAGCCAAGCCCTGACAGGTAGAGAGCACTAAACATTATTTCTGATAGCCTGGTGGGGGGGGGGGGGGAAGTGAGCGCTCAGATTGTAAAAACTTCCCTGAAAAAAAAAAAAAAAAAAAAGTGTAGCGATTGTTTCTGCAAAGATGACAAAAACATAAGTAATAAATGAAAGGGGGGAAAAAAAATGAAAAAAAAAAACACCCAAAACACCCCACCATTTGACCTCTTGACACACCTGACACTACAATAAAAACAGCAATGTAAAACTTCAAAGTCCAGCAGATCCACGATGCTCCAATTTCAGTGTGACATTGCCAGCTTCTGCCCCCCAGGCACAAGCAGCCCATCGGGTCCCGTCACCACCACCTCCTTTCAAGGCACCTAGGGCAACGCCTCTTGACTGCTCCATGACAGACAAGTGCAAAACCCCAGGCTTGCGCTCCTTGTTAAAGACGCGCTGGTTTGTTTATCAGCCTGAAATTTGTTTATTCTCCTTTTCTAAACCACAACTCAAAAGGGACTGTTGAGGCAGCAAACCCAATCTAAACAGATTCCCTAAATACTCTTATCAGAGGGCAGGTCCAGCAGTTATGTGCGGATGGCAGCTGCACCTGCAGCCTTCAGCAAGGCACTTGCTGTCACTGATGGAGGAGGACAGCTGGCCGGGCTGGCATAACGTGTCCCCTTTGATTGATAAAGCAATCCAAGTGTCACAGGCTCATAAGCTGTCAGGCACGGTCTGCACTTTCTTCAAGCAGGAGCGCACGCAGCAAAGAGCCGGCCCTGGAGCGAGGCCGGGATGCACGGAGAGCGGCAGCCTCCTGCGTGTGCCCTCTTCCTTCCCAAAGGGTCCCAGGATCTTTTTATTGGGAAAGAAGCATAAAACACTGCAGCAGTCGACTCCCAAGCATGTCATTCTCTTTTTGCGTTAAAAAATCAGCCATTTTTATGGATAAACGACTCATAAAACATTTTCTTCAGGCTATTTAATTCATCAGCTAGCTGGACAGCAAATATGCTGGGATGTTAATTTAACAGAATTATTCCCCTCTCAATAAGGTAAACGTTAGATGAAGATCATTAGGCAGCCTGGCAACCTTGCCATCTTCCTTCTGCCAGAGAAGCCCACAACGCAAAATAGCTGCTAAAGAGGCTCTGGCAATTGGAAGAGTCTACTCCAAGCAGAGATTTCGACTTGCATGTTTCCTGTATTTTCAGAGCCAGTTTAGGTTTGTATTTTACCCTACAATTCAGGGCTTTTTTAATCTCTCAGAATACTGAAGCTATGATTTTACAAGTCAAACATCCACCTGAAAATCCCTCAATATATTGGCAACAAAACTGGCCTTATGCCTAAATGCATGTCACATCACAGCCAGGAACCCTATTTTTGGTCAAATAAACTCCATAGCACATCACCAAGCAAAATAACTATTGCAAAAATCTGTTACTGTTTTTCCCCCCAGGAAGTGCAATTACTTATAAGTCAGTCTTGACCTTACAAATAAACTAAAAGAGGCAGGATGGAGTGTAAGGAATGGGCTTGAGTTTTCAGCAGTCTGGTGTGCCTGAAAAGTGCAATCCTCTCTGAAAAACCAGTGAGATGTCACAACTACTTTAGATTTTCACTTTGAAAGCTCCTTATCTCAAGAAATGACACACGGAAAACAAAAGTCTAAAGAGAAGAGGACACTCCAAAATGAGGCACCCAAAGCCTCTTTGGTTTTTGTCACCAGGCACATGCACCCTGAAAATCAGCTAACTCAAAGAAACAAAAAAGGAATTAAAAATCATCCAAGTTGTTTTTAATAAAAGAACCACCTGAAGTGTTTTTCTTTTTTTTCCCCCCAGAAACTATTTAACAAAACTAAATTATTAATAAAGTTGTGAAAACATCACAGTGTAATGTTGGTATTTCACTTATCTTAGTAACAGTAAGCTCTACTTGTTGAATCTCCCCCAGACTTCCAGGCAGAAAGGATGGTGCTTAAGTAAAGTTGGGATTTCACTTCTTATGTCTCAATTCCCTATTTCTAGATATTTCTTTTCTAAAGCTTGCTAAATTCCTAGGGAAGGGATTGCCATTTACTGGGCTTTTATATAGTTCCTACCACAGCAGAGTCTGCAGCACAAACACAAAATAACAGTTTGATCTTGCAAACTATTTCTTTTTATCTGGCCAATCACTAACCACCTATCCTTAGTGACCACACACAAAAAAAACTCAATTTTCTTGCCTTTTTTGCAGTTGTTCAAATCTAAACAGGTTCTCAGCTCACTCTCAATGTCAGGGCACTTTGGAAATGCGCATAAAACAACATGACTAACATCTGGATTGTTATTCCTCTAAATTCTTCCCCAGCATTAAGAATTCTTCTATCTAATGTAGTAGAGCTGAAGCCGATATAGTTCCCTTGTGTTTACTTATCTTCATGAAGAAGCTATTGAAGCTTCTCAGCACTGTCATCCCTCTGGGTCCCAAACAGGCTGACATGCATCTCTCACTTTTCTATTCCATTTTCGTTCAATTGGGCCTGCAATATGTTGTTATTGTTCCACTTCTGAGCCCAAGACTGTTCAAAGCCTGCTCCTTCCATGTGGTTAGGGCTTTTGTAGAAAAGATAATAAAATTTATTCAGCAGCTCTTAAAAGTCTCCTCACATAGAACAGCATGTGGGGAAAATAGTCTTTCAAAGCCTTGAAGCTATATTCCAAAACATCTGTTCATGTTTCAAGGAGTTTATAGCCTGGTTCCCAGAGCTTGTATCAATAGGCTGAAGACTCTTTCAGAGCTCCAGTGCAGCTCTTTTCAAACATCTCCCAACAATCAAACTCACAGGCTTGTAGTTAAAAACAAAATTTAAACACTTCTTCCACTCTCCATGTTTCCATGGCTCTGCATCTAGTTCTTCTGATCGTTTTCCCCAAAGAACCTATAATGACCTTTCAGTAAAAGAGGTTTGAATTTCTTCAGTATTAAGAGATTTCAGTTCAGAAGTTGAGGACCAACTTGCACATCAGAAACATGTAACTGAAAATACTACTCATCGACATAACCACTCCAGCAATCCCAATTCACTGCTAGTTGTAAAGTCGGAGATTTTATAAGGAATACAAGATATTGCAGATGTTCAAAATGAAAAGAAAAGGAGAAAAGAAAAGAAGCTGGACTTGAACAACTCCAAACTCCAAGGCTCTTTGAATAAAATATTTTGGACAGTGACCAATACTGAATGCTCTGGGACAAGAATGACATGAATAGTCACAACAAATAAAACAAAAATAATCTAGCAATGCTTTCCCAGAACAGGCTCCATTGGTGGCCCTAGGACTTCCTGAGCTAATGGAGATTCTCTTTTAAGAATCAACAGATTGTCCTATATCCTTGTCTGAACCCATGTAAACTTTCAACCACCAGATTATCCTCTGCAAAGACTTCCACAAACAGGCGCTGTGTGAAGAATAATCTCCTTTTGCTTATTTCGAAGTTCACTGCCTGGTTTTATATGATGCTTCCTGATTCTTTATTGTAAAAAAAAAAAAAAAAAAAAAAAAAAAAAAAAGCAATACATAATTGCTCACTTTGGTGTTTTTCATGTGACTCATGATTATCAGACCTTAACCATAAGCCCCCTACCCAGGCACCTTCCCCTCCCACCCCCCCAAATCTCTTTCCCATGTCCTAAATTGTTCAGCTATTTCATCTTTTTTCTTTAAAGTTGATGATGACGATATTTTTCTGGCAAACAACGGAATATATCATGGGCTTGAAATTTGACTTCTCATTGATGGGAAAGAAATAGGCAGCGGGATGCCCAAGTCTGGACCACAGGTTAAGTTTGCGCCTGCTCACATGGTAGAGAAGGCCCCTCAAAAAGATGACGACAGGGAGAAACCTGCAGACCTCGTACGGCAATATCTATGAATACTACAAATAATTATAAGCATCTCATACCAGCGTATCCAGTATTTTGCACAGTAGCCCCTAAAGATTATTTCTACTACATATATTCCCAGTTCTCCTTTTTTCCCCCAAGGAACCTCTGTGATGTAAGATAAACACAGCCTTTCATACTGCTAAGCTTGACATGGCTCCACCAAAACAGAAAACAGATGACATCCTTCACAAGAGCAAAGAAACACAAGTTTAACTAAAATGGATTCTCGATTTAGCAGTCCTCTAAAGTTTCCCCCAGCATTTTCTTCTTTAGAGCATTAGCAATCAGAGAGAAGTGTTTCTCATGTAGGCAATTTCTGTTTTCTCTGTGAAAACAATGGAAAGGACTAAGAGGATAAGCATTGCTGGCCTGACCAAAGGAAGCAAAAGATGGCAGAGAAGTGATTTGACTTCTGCTTATAGATACACTAGATGACTAAATACTCAGGAGGAAAAAGCCTATTTACACTGAAGGAGAGCGTTGTCACAAAAACAAGCGGGTTGAAACCAGCTGTGAGTAAATATATGCTAGAAATCGGAAGATGAGGTTCTATACCAGCTTTCCAGTGGGAGTAGTGGGGGCAAAAAGTGTTAGCAGCTCTAAAATGGAGTTTGATCATTTAATGAAAGGGATTATATGACATGATTGCTTATGATAGCAGGAAAAATGGACTGAGTGGCCCAGGAGGCCCTTTCCCAGACATATATTCTCCTGGCAAGGGGTCTGCCTGAACAATGGAATGGAAAGAACAGGTAATAGCAGAACCTGTGTGAAATTCCTGTCTGCTGAAGAAAATGAGTTTTGCCCAGGACTGTAGGAGAGCCATTTTTTTCGCTCCATGTGCTCTAGCTGGACATTTACAGTATCCTACAGCTTTATAAAAGCCACCAATATACTCTTTACATCTCTACAAAGATGACAGACTCTGCTCAGCTGAAAAGCACAGAAATAAATAATAATAATTCAAAAAAAAAAAAAAAAAAAGGTGAGTTGTCTTGGGGTCACCAGTGCCTTCACAGCCAGGAAGGACTCCCTTCAACATCTTGTTTGCTACTAGAAGTGGGAGAAAATGACAATGATTTGCTGCTTTCCACAGTAATCCCTGTATTAAGACCAAAGATTCCAACTAAAAAGATCTTCCAGAACAATGAAGAGGAACTGAAGACATCAAAAGAAACATCTGGATTGGTACCTGATAGCTTGGTCCTATGTCTTATCACCTTCCACTCTTCATAAAAAGTGTCTTTCCTTTAATTTGGCCTTCATTTCCAGTTGTTTGCTATCCATATGCCTTTCTCCATTAAATTAGAGGCCTGTTATCAGTCACTGTAGCATGCAGAGAAGATCAAAGACCTTCTGCAACGCAGCCTGACAATGAAAGGTAATTTTCTGTCACCCAACTAGAAGATTCCAAGACTGGTCTAAAACCATCATGCTTTTAATTCAGTTACTCTGATTTATACCATCAGTAAATATGACCCCTATATTCTCATAACAGTTCACAACAGGTACTGAATATAATTTCTAATGTATATTAATAAAATGTAAATCATAACAATGGCAATCTCTAGCACTTCTCTCCCATTCCTTTTTCTAACCTTTCCAGTCTACACTCATAGTAATGATTCTCTCATTTATGCTCTCTACAAAATTTATGCTCTTCTTCCCAGCTCAAGTCAGTTGCAGTGGTTCTACAAAGATACAAAACTAGCCTCAGTCCTTTGCTCAGTCTCCAATTATCACAACTTCCAAATTACATTATCTTAAAAACGAAGAGCATTTTCTCCCTGCTCCCTGTATAGAGAGGCTAGGACTTTAGCATGAGTATTGCTGCAAGGGTGGTGCCATATTGGACACTTTTGCTTTAAAGAGGGAAGATGCACATGGTCGTCATGGCTTTTAGCACTCCTCACTACACTGTTTTCCATTTAGAAAAATCCTCCCACATACACAGCCCTCCAGGCAGGACGATTTCAAACATAAATCTGTTCGTTCTCTGCAGTCAAGCCCTCTCCCTTGCATTTTTTTTTTATTATTATTATCTTACAGAGGGAGGAAATCAGAAAGGTTATTTAAAGTGCATTGCACATAAATCAGTCTTTTTTTTTTTTTGTTTTGGTTTGTTTATTTGGTTTGGGGTGTTTTTTTTTTTTTTTTTTTTTTTTTTTTTTTTTTTTTTTTTTTTTTTTTTTTTTTAACCGGCCTTCCTATCTTATATGTTTGTTGAGTTTGCAGAAAAGCAAGAGATGGTAACAATTTTCTATGAAGGTGGAAAATTTAACTAACTGGGGGTGAATCTCCCGCATACTTACACAGAGAAAAGGGAGAGCACAGGCAGGTCTTATTTTTGGAGCTCTTCAGAGAGAGTCATAATACAACTTTGAAAGATGAACAACGGCCTGAAGAAGCCATCCTAGCGTCACAGAGATCAGAAATATTGGGACAACTCAACTCTACAAGTGACTGGCTCTATCCTGCTTTGCTCCCAGAAGAAATAACTTAAATTGACAGTTTCTTCCCCAGAGCCTCAAAAGAGAATGGGTCGAGACTGAACATACCAGAAGTGCGACACTCTTGTGGCAATATCTCCGGTTCTTGTATTTTATCTCCCATTTGAATTCAAGCACAGTTTGCCCCGTGGCAAAAGTGGGTATGAGGCAGGAGATTTGGAAAGAGAGAGAAGCAATAAAACAGTAAGGCTTTTCAGTTATTCAGAATAACCGATCCCAAAAAAACAACTAATATTTCACACTGTGTCGAGTACTTTACAATTATGATGTTATAACTGATTTTTTTTTTTTTTTTTTTTGTAAACAATCCAGATTACTTTGGAAACTAATCCAAAAAATGGATCAGAGAAATGATATATATGAGAAAGGTCAAATCCTCTCTTCTAACTTCACCCTTACCAAAGGGGTCAAGTCCACCTTCAAACATTTCAAACACCCTAGGGAGATAGAAAGTGCATTTTTGTTCCAGCAGCCCAGCCAAAGGCCACTTCAGAAAAAAAATAAAAAAGATGTAACGATGAAGTCCCCTTTAATTTACTTTCTATGGCGTCCATTTGCTATTTCGCATTTCTTTCAGCTTGGAAAATGTGAACTCAGCGAGATCAATTTCAGAGAGGTGGCAACTTTTGGCCTTCAGCAAGTAGCCGCAGCCAGAAATTGCAAAAACATTTAAAACCAGGCGTTAATAAAGGAGGGACTTCCAAGAACTGGGGGCTTTTTAGGACCGTACTGCAGCAGCTCAGGCTGGAGGCATGTGTGGCCACGCCGTGTATGGGAATACAGCGTGGGATAGGGAAGTTAGGGACCGCAGTGCAGCAAACATCAGTGTATTACAAGTGTATTACGAGCAAGCAGAACCAACAACCGCAAGAGCCTTCCTCCAGCTGCGCGGAGCTTTGTAGCACTCCCTGTGCATGCACAAGCCAACCTGCTTGCATTTCAATGGCAGCTTTGTGCTGCCTGGAAGTCACCCGCAACAGTTAAGACTATGAGGAACTGCACCAGAGTTGTTTTACAAAGGCAGCCGGCAGAGAGGCATTCTTTTGTTAATATAGTTATTACATGAGAAAGATGTCAAAAGCTAGCTTTTACACCACTGAAACTTTGTCTTGGGGAAAAAGCTCTCTGGAAGTTGCAATCGCTCTGGCTGTGCTGAAATCAAGCGTTTAGACAAGAAGAATTGTTTCAGTTTCTTTCTTGCCTTCAGACAAAGCCAAAGAATTTGATTGCTAAAACACAAGGACTCCCCTCGCCCATAGGCTAACAGACGTGTAACCCGCCTACTGCACGCTGTCCTCACGAACGCACAGAGCAGAATGTCAGCTTCCTTCCAAAGCTCCATCCCAAAATAACTTCCCTGGTATATTCCCTGCAAGAATTCCAACCCAGTGCCCTCTCTAATTCTCCATTTCCTTCCCAGACGCTCCCCTTCTACAAACCCAGTTCCCAATAAAGTTACTGCCTCAGATATCACTCTCCTAGGAGACCCATCTTTACACCAAGAGCTTTTAATTCCAAGCTCACCTAAAATATTTTGATAATAGAGAAGCATCTGTGACAGGATTATTTTATACCCAAGTGAAATGCATGGGGAGATAGGGCCAGGCTACCCCAAGCATAACTTATCTTTAAGCCAGTGTGACAATCAGAGGTAACAGCTCAATCAGAATCCCCTGTGGTTCCTCCACTAATAAGACACACTGCCTAACGCGGACATGGAAAATTGCACCTGGGTTTGCACGGCGTTGCTGGGGGAGCAACGCTGAAGGTCAGAGCAAGAGCTCCGTGTCTGCCTAGTTTCACCCATAGTACTGGAAGATAAAGCCAGAAGTTAGTCCAGAAGTAAAAGCATAGAGCAAGCTGCGGAAGATTAAAAAAAAAAATAAAAAAATCTGGAACTACTGGAACAGACTTTGTGAGCAATGTGAGGAGGACACACCTATAAACATAACTCAAATCTCTCTCACAGCTACTTGCACTCAGATTCTCTTTCCTCCCCATTGAACGATATTTCTCTCCCACAGACGAGAGGGGCAGGGAGTGCTCTGGGCCAGGCGGACAGCAGCAAACTGAGACGAGTGGGGGGAGATTAATTGAAAACTGAGCAAGAGAAGAATGCCCAAGATAGCGAAAAGCAGCTCTGGAGGCAAAACAGGAAAGAAAAACTGTGCCCAGGAAGCAAATATAGGGGGATGGTTGGCATATATCTCATGTAAAATTATTGAGGCTTGGGACTGCAGAGATTTCCTAGGGAAGCAAGCAACAAGACCCATTTTTTACTTGCATATACTAGTCTTTCTTCCTGGGAGATTGGTTCCTTTCCCCTACAGTCTCTGGCTTCCCTAATTTTCAAAGAAGTTTTTCTGGGCTTCATTTCTTGTCCATAAAATAAGGTAATGATGCCCTGCATAACTCATCACATTAACTGCTGTGCCAAACTAAAGATCATTCATACAAGCATGGATGATACCAAGGCTCTGACAGCAGGAATAGACTTTCAGAAGACAGCTCTGATTTTAAAATCTTCAGAAGAGATCAAGTCTTTCAGTACTAAGAAGGGAACACTTCTTTCTTTTTATTTCTTTGGACTAAAGTAGTGAAATTACTTCAGATGTGGTACGAGAGAATGGTTCTTGACTGATAAGGAGAAGATGCCATTAACAGATAACTTTTTTTATCCTAATTTCTCAAGTATCTTGTTTTCCAGAACAGGTCACGGGCTGCATCAGCTGCAGCAGGTCAAGCAGCAGGTCACAGGCCATGGCGCGAGGCCTCGTAAGCAGAAGCTGCAGCCTTGAAGGGCCCTTTTGTGCAGCCAGGCAGGGCAGGCTCTGAACGGAGGCAAAGGCTGCCACGCACGTTATTGACATTCAGAGCCCGCCTGGCCGCTCCGCCTGCCCCTTGTAGATACTCTGCCTCCTCTCACTCACCACGCGTGAGCTTAAAAGATTTAGGGGGAAAAGTTGACTGCAAATGAATATCAAGACTGGAGTCAATTTTGTCAGCAACTGGTGACTTACCTGGGGAGACTCAACTTAAAATCAGCCTCCTCCACAAAACCAAAAGCAGGAAACTCCCTAACAGCAACTCCACTCAGGTGACAGTATTACATCCTAAGAAAAAACAGGTAAAAGCACAACAAGGGGTCCCTCAATGCTGCAGAAGCATCTTTGCAAACAGATATGCAAAAAATAATGCAGGGGGGAATAAACAAAATCAGACACTGTAATAGTCCTAATTTTACTTCCCCGAATGCTTTGCCTGCACGCAACATAGAGCCTCAGTTCAGCTTTGCAAGGCAAAGCGTCCACAGGTCCAAACCTGCAAAGCCCAGCTCACAATTATGGCCCGTCAAGAGGGGCCAACGCGTGGGTACCTCTTCATTCACCATGCAAGCCCATGAGCCAGAGGTGCAACTGTTCAGATACAATGAGTTCAATAGGGCTGTTGCTAATTAAAAACAAACTGCGTATCTGAGCCGATACAGCCAGATTCTCACTGCAGCAGTGAGAGAAATCTCAGGAGGGATCATCTTTCCAGTCCCATGGAGGACAGCAACAACTATCTATGATTTACAACCAGAAGTTTTTGCAACTTCGTCTTTAAAAAGTGCTGAAGAGCTCACCGTGAGAAAGCTGCAGCTCAGCAAGTTCAATATTTGTACAGGATCAGTTTGAATCCTGCCCACTTCAGAGCACGGGAAAAGCAATGTGGGTACTGCACAGTAGGGCACAGGGACAAAGACATGGTGGCATGAGGAAAACCAAAGAAAAAAAAAAAAAAAAAAAAAAAACACCAAAAAAGGATTTTTCCCAGCTGGTACCTGCTGGTGTTTTGAAAAAAATGTGCCCATGTCCCACACTAGAGAATCCATGCAAACTGAGTTTATAAACAGAAGTGCTTAAAAAAGGAGAGCTAGTGATAGAATGATAATATCAGAAACAAGTCTCCTCGTTATTTATTACTTCCGCTTATTAGCTTCTTCCTTTGAGAAGAGTAAAAATACAACTTCACCATGGGTATCACATACCTAATAAATACGAAGATGCAAAGCCCAGCACCTCTCTTGATACTTTCACACCACTCCTCCAGCTTAACACAGCAGCATCCTTGCACACCAGCTCCTGGTAGTCTTTACAGGAGATAATTCTCCTCTTTCAAAAAGGGAAGTGAATTAAACTCTGAACTCTAATCATGTTAATAGCCCTGCCTGACACCATAGATCACTGAAGGAGCAGTTCGTATGTGCCCATGAATTACTGATACTGTCTCGTTTCACAGAAGATCCCTTCCCTTTAAAAGCATATTTAATAGATTTGCACCCACTCTTCTTTGTGAATACACTGGCTCTCCTAATTCTCTAGGCACCGATTTCAAGTTTCATAATCAATTATATTATTTTGCTTCTCAGCAGTAACTTGATTACAGCTTTTGGGGTGTGACAGACATTTGTAAACATTTCTGCCTGTCTTCATCTGAAATTGCTAATCTTCTTTCATTCCCTCCTCCCCACAAAACCTGTGCAAAATTGATAAAATAACATCAATAAATCAAGACACTTGCATTTTCCCTGAAGTGACTATATTTCAGTTTTCTTCACCAAAACACAAACAAGGACATAGTTCATCTAGCTCAACAGCCTGACCAGAATGAGTATAAAATGACGACGATGTTTTGTGGCATTTATTGCCAGTTTCATTAATATGACTGACCGTTTTATCCTGTACAAGCTGTCTCTTCTAGATCACCCTATCTTCGCAATAACCACCACAGTCCTAACATTTAGTAACAATTTACAACTCAGCAATTGCTATGACTGAGCCCATATCATCAAAAACAAAACAGTAATTTCAAGGGAGGGGGGGAATCACATTTGATTCTCACCTTTGTTGACCACCCTAAACATTACACTGCGTTGCTGAAAGGTAGCATATGGTGTAAAGGGTTCATAAGCAGCATCAGAGAAAGAAGTTAAAGCAAAATTTGCTGCAAAGTTTTAATGACAACAGCAAATGCAGCAGGTAAAAGGCACGTTAATCAACTTCTAATACAAGCCACAGAAAGACAAGTACACATCCCTGAACCTGGCTGATCAGCCGCACATTTTTTAAGGATACTTCAATCCACTTACTACTTCTCCAGGGGGTTGTGGAGATGGAAGTGTAAGACAGCTGATCACATTCGCTCAGTTTGCTCCCAGGGAGTACCTTTTTTTCCTAGGGTAAGTCATTAGTTTCTCTCCTCTTCAAACCCACATTAATACAAAATGTTCCCAAGGAAGGCCCAAGGATCATGCAAGAATTCTGTAATCAAATATTGAGTGAATTTTCTTCTTTGATTCTCCCTTCACCCATCATTTTGGGGAAGATAAAATATCCCATACATGTAGACACATTCCAACCCTGGACGCTTAGCGCACATGAACTGTAATTCAGAAGAAAGGTGCCTGTGAAATGAGTAATTCAACAATATTTTTCCTCCTAATTTTTAACAGATCCAGAATTATCAGGACAAACTCCAAGTGCCATTGTACTATTCTTTAAAGTACCTCACTGAAGACATTCAAAAGTAACTTGTGGTTCCTCTCCCCCCATGGGAGAGCTAAGGAAATCTATTTTACACAGTTTGCAGTCATAGTGTTGGGTCAGCTACAGGCCAACCCCATGGAGGTTTGCCATAAAAACTGTACCTGCAAACATGATGCAATATGCTAATTCCCAAGAGCACAGCAAGAAGAGGCCACATTTGAGGCAAGAGCACGTGGAACAGAACAATGAAAGAATTTTCTACCTTACGTCAACTTTTAAATTGAGATTAAAAAAAACCTCACAAGCCATATTTAACCTTTACCAATGATCTACCATGTGGCAGAAAGAAAAAAAAAAAAATATACACACACACACACACACACCCAGAGGTCATTCAATTGAAGGAACCGTTACTGTGCAAAACCCACATCAGGCACACAGACTTACACAGAAGAGCTGTTGATCTCTTCCAGAAATTACACAGCCCAAGCACTCAGGAAGCTCAAAACAGGTGAAAAAGCAGAATGCAGATGAACCAAAAATTTATTTGGAAAGAGGAAAAAAAATTCCAAGGGAGGAGAGGGGGGGGAAGAAAAAAAAAAAAAAAAAAAAAAAATCTTTCTTGCCCATTTAATTCTTTCCTTCTCCCTGACACTTGTATCTCTGTCACAAATTAGTTGCAATTTTCTTCTCCCCTGAGATGAAAACTCTGCTGGTAGACAAGCTCACAATCACTGCGAATTACTGAATCACATAATTTATTTTCTTTCTGGTGCATTATTTTCACACAAATTGCTTTTAACTACGTTAGCAGAAAGAAGCTGTTTTATGATAGCAGAGCAGCAATAGTTTGCTTTGCTCTAGGAGGTTCCATGCATTGAGCTAAAGACATTCACAAATTCAACACTACAAATTATTTTAAACTTAAAATAAGCTTTCCCAACTTTAAGCAACATAAATGAAGCTTACATGTTGATTTTGCTCCCAGATAAGTATTCTGGGAAGCAGCAGATCTGCCCTGTGTTACCCAGTAACTCCATATTTTGCTGTTCTCTGATACCATCTACTTGTTGACGTCCCATTTTAAACTGAGTAAGTTTTACCACTTTTCATTAAGCGTGATAAGAGTTTTACCACTTTTGCCCCAGAGTGAAAAATAGGGGATGAGGATTGGGGCAAATGAAACTGAGGTGGAAAGCACGTTGTTGCAAAAAGTTAAATCTGAAGATTTCTATTTCACACTGTTACACTCTGTGAAACAAAGCACAATTCAATATTTCAAAGTAAGCAGATAACCATCTCCAGAGCTCCTCTGAGCAACATGGCCTAATTGGCAGTTTTATATCCTGGGGGGAAAGACAGAGCAGAGAAACAACTTTTTTTTATAAACAAGGGACTTAAAAGACCAAGAAAAAAAGCTTCAGGAAAGTGCCAAAATCTTGGCACTCATGTCATACCATCACAGGGACCACGCCAGCAACTTTGCTAAATAAAAAAGGCCTTGAAATGTCAAAGGCAAATAATTTAATGCATTATGAGCCAAACCTGCATTCCAGCAGCAAAGCGTTAAAGCTCAGCTAGAGATAAGCAGCGATGCTCTAATTGCGCCGGCTCTTCAGTGCTGACCCACAAAGGCAGGAGCATTGACTGGCAGATGTGATAAAAGTTTCTGACTGGTTTGAGGGGGTAACAAGTCACCGATTTGTATTTGGAAACTATTCAAACCTATTCTAAGAGTCATGCAGAATAAACGGCCTTTTGCTCAGCTGCCAACAGAGCAGCCTGCAAGCTCGACCAAGTGACTTCACACTGAAACAAAAGCAGCTCTGTGTTCCTGCCTACGGCATGTCACAAAGCTAATTCCCCTCTCCTAAAGCAGAGGGCCTTGGCATCAGAAAGCTACAATGAGCGGGGAAGCACAAAGACCCACAGCCCCTGCCTTGCTCCAAAATCCTTGTTCACTTTTATGGACTAACCTTAAAGCAAAACACAGGCTCCAGCCCCGCACGTAGGACCTGGTAAGCACAGTCCTGGGTGCCCGCAGCACTCAGCAGCTTTGGTTTTTGAAGCCCTACATTCAGTACACGTCCAGTTTAAGCCCAGAATCTCTACAACTACCTCCCATGGGCGCACATCTGCTCGGATGAGAGAATTCAAAGTGCCTCCAAATGGCAATTGGGGAAAATCAAAAGAACAACCCCTTGCATCCAACATTTTTTCCCCACACACACAGAAAAGGGGATTTTAAAACTTGATTAGATAAAGGCTTTGTCGGTTTAAGTCTATCAAGCTGTTTCTGTCAGAAACAAGCTTCGGAGAGGTTTATTCCTCCACATAACCAAACACCAACGCATAAAGTTGAGAGACTGTCCTTCTCCTTGGCACCCTCAGAGATTTAACTACCAATTGCAGGATCTCACCTCTGCATCCAGAATTCAGGACCACAGAAAGTTTAGTTATCTGATAAAATGCTACCTATGAGCCAACACAAATAGCTTTCTCAAGGTAGAAAACTAGATACAGGGTAATTCTCCCCTTTATTCACACCTGCTAGCTTGACTTCAGTGATTTCAAACACTTTTCCTTTCCTGCTTTTCCCTGCAATGCATACCGTATCATTACCCCCCAAGAGGCCACTTTACACTTTGCTCTCCTGCCTCTCTGTTCCTGCTTTGTTGTATAAATTCATATGGAAAATAATACCTAAGTGGCTCTGCATCCTGCAGGGAAGTTGCTTAAAACATCACTCGTTCTTTCTGAAAATATTCATGCCATTGCAAACAAAAAAAGGCCGTCATCAAACTTCAAACTTGACAGTTTTTCAGCATGAAAACCATAAATTAAGTAAAAATATATATATGTATATACTTATTCAAATATATGGGTTTACTTACCACCAGAAAACTTCTGACAGTTGCAAAGATGACAGCAACCTGTGAGATCTGCTCTGCATCACCCTTACAGTTGTTTTGCTCCTTCAGGGACCCTAAAGGCACCTCCTGAAAGAAAATAAATAAATAAATAAATAAAATAAAACCACTCTGTTGTAAGTAGAAGCTCCAAAAGGTGACCTTCAGTTGGGAAATACACTTCCCACATATTCACAACTAATTCAGAAAGCAGGAAGCCCTTCTCCCTGTGTTGTTCAGATGACAGGTTACACATTGCAGACTTAAAAACACAGGTTTAAAACCCAATCTGGAAACTGCACTCTGTAATAACAAAAAAAAATGCAATTGCATTTGAGATATTAGAGCTCCTTTGGTACCAAAACCCCCCAAGCAGCAAGGCCGGCAGGTTCACAAAAGCAGAACTGTTTTATCTTCACTGCAAGAGTGGAAGTGATACGGCCTTTTCTCAGACAGATACTATTACAGCAAGAGAGGAAAACTGCATTAAAGGCGCCACATTCCCCTTCCATGAAAGATACTGTGTTCTAGCCCAGTAATCAAACATATAGACAATTCACACAAAATCAGGTCAAACACCTCAAGTACATTAATGACTTTATTTCCAAACAAAGTTTGTCTTCTCATTTGTGGCGAAAATTTAGTTTCATCCTATGCTTTTCTGAGAAAGCAGAGCGAGCTTGCCTGAAATAGGTTAGGAATTAAGCATATCCTCATTCGTGCTGGTAAATCACTGAAGTGACTTTCGCATGTTAAATATCTAATGATTCATAATCTATAACCAGACAATTTTTACCTATATGCTACAGAAAGATAAAACAACAAAAATCACTTTGAGGCCTTCTTGACACCATATGTGACACTGGTAGCAAAAACTTGATGCTCCCAAAATCAACACCACCCTGCTAGTCAAATCACATTAGGGTACAAGAGAACACCTGAACTCTGTTTTCACCTCCTTGAGCTTGTCACTCCCCTTGACTGGTTCATCTCATAAGGACAGTCTCTTGAGTAAACCAAAACTAATATGTACTTTCTTTTAATTAAGCATAGTCTACTAATAACAACATATGCAGTCAGTTTAAAGATGATGCATGTCTTTAAATGCTTCCAATTGCTTCCAATAACATATAGCTATAGCAAATAAAAAGTTATTCCATTATCCTGCACTACTTCCTTGCATGCCATAAATTGGCATGCCTCCACCAGCATCCTACTCATTTTCACCAACAGATTTTGTGGCCTACTGATTCAGCTCTCTAATTTCAAGCTTTCAAAATGAGATACCTACCTTTCAAAATGAGCAGCACCTATACATTTAAGATGCAGCACACATGCATAACATGAGCTTGTGTTGGTACCTATCCTGGAGGAGCTGCTGAGCAGGTGCTTTTGTGCCAGCTGTGGTAGAAAGTTCTAGCAGCACCTCAGCAGCAGCAAGGAAGGTTATTTCGATACATTTGTGCATATAACAAAAAAAAAAAAAAAAAAGTGAGAGGAATGCCATACTAAATCCCTAGGAATATCTCCTTTACATTTAAAGGATAAGGGTACAACAGTAATTAAGGGTTACTTCCACACAGGCTGCCTTGACTATAGCTGCTTTCAACTTAATTTCAATTACCTCATTACATTAATTGGTATCAACACTGCAAGCTACCCAAAATAATGGCACATGAAGACAAGCCAAAGGTGCAGCCTAGACGTGCCTGTCCTTGCAGGTGCCCTGAGGGATGGTGGCTCCTCGGGGAGCTGCCGTAACTTCTGCGGGAGCTTCTTGATTCCGTATCGGTGGTGGCAGGAGGACATCCCTGTTGGCACTAAGCTACAGGGAGCCAACACCTTGGAATGGACACTGCGGAGCCACCTGCAAGCAGAGTGTTGTGCATTTCTCCAGTATAAGTGTTCATTTTCCTCAGCTTATAACAACACAGTTTTGATTTTTTTCCCCCTCCTCATTTTCTGCAATAAAGTAGTCTAGAATATCAGCTTTTCTTCTGAACTTCCATGCGTTGATGTGCATTAAATCCCACCTGCGCAATACCCAAAGGCAAGTTTAGTCATTTGAGCAGCAGCATCCCTTGTGGCCCCCTCTCCATGCCCACTGGACTAGTCTAGCACTAGAAATCCCTTCGGGCATCTAAACCACGTGCCACAAAAAGTAACAACGTGTACTTTCTTAAGGACTTCACAAGGATGATCAGGGGCCTGGAACATCTGCCCTATGAGGAAAGGCTGAAAGAGCTGGGCCTGTTCAGCCTGGAGAAGAGAAGGCTGAGAGGAGACCTGATCAGTGTCTATAAGGACCTCAAGGGAGGCAGTGAGGAGGATGGGGCGGCCTCTTCTCAGTGGTGGCCACTGATAGGACTAGAGGAAACGGCCACAAACTGAAACACCAAAAGTTCCACAGGAACTTTAGGAAAAATTTCCTGACAATGAGGGCAACAGAGAACTGGAACAGGGAGGTTGTGGAGTCTCCTTCTCTGGAGATCTTCCAAACCCCTTGGACACAGTCCTGAGCCACCTGTCCTAGGTGACCCTGCGTGTGCAGGGCGGTTGGACTAGATGATCTCTAGAGGTCCCTTCCAACCTTAAGCATTCTATGATTCTATGACTCTAATCACAAAAAAGCCAATGGAAGAAGAGACCATGCATGTTTTTCTCTTAAATGTAATTAACTTTCAACGTTCTATTATTTTACTGGAACAAATACGAGTATGACATGAAACTGTCATTTCAAGCTCCTCCTGACAGGGATGAACAAGAGCAGAGCATCCCAGCAGAATGCCTGTGGTTTGAACTCATGGCCCCTTTCACAGAGAGGTATGGCTCCAAAATGCAATCAATGATCATTTTTCAAGTACTATGACTTTAATTACCATCACGTATTTTAATGCACAATAAATGCCTATTGCCTAAAAAGAAACCCTCTTACTTAGACTTTGAAACATAAAAAGTTTACTCTTTAAGAAGAGAGTCAATTACTGATTATCTGATGACCTCAATGTGCATAATTACTTATCACTCCTCTGTCACTGCAGATTAGGCAAATGTTTAAGTCACAAAAAAGCAGAAGTGCTATTAAATTCCGCTTACAACATATTTAGCATAAGAAATTATTTAAAAGCTTACCTGTAATACTGTTTTTTTTTTTTTTTTTTTTTTTTTTTTTAAATAAAAAGTCAAAGCATGATTCCTATAAAGCAGCCAGGAGCAGAATAATTAAATCTTAAAACATCGAAATTTGATCGATTTGGTTTGACACTGCTTCCTTCTAAATCATTCCTAAATATGTTGAGATCTGAATACATGTTGACACATTAAAACACCATTGTGTGAGAGTTGTCACATACAGAAAGAGAACTGTTCATATACGTATTGCGACTTTAACGCGTTGTAGCAGATTGTGCCACAAGCAGCTTGTCATTCCCATGCTTTGGGTTTGGGCTTTGATTTGACCAAAAGTCAACTAGCTAAGAAATATACTGAATTTAAACACACAAGGATAATATCTCCCTTCTTAATACCCATAAATAAAAGGCATAAAAGCCTTGCTACAGATCATGACACTTAGAGAACAGAAGTACCAGCGCACACGTTTTTTCTCTGCTGCTAGTTCAAAAGGGACAGCTCAGGAAGTTATTAAGAAAAGCCTACCTTAAATTTGTTTCTGAAATCACTAACAAGGGTGGCTATGTAGGTAAGTGAGCACATTAGGTGTGTAGGATTCAACTAACCTCCTGCTGAAATACATAGGATTTACAGTGGACACTTGGAAAGGACATTGGCTGGCATCTACACCTTTGGGCTACAGACTAGATAGGGTAATAGTAAACTCAATTCCTCTCCAAAGGACCTATAAAACAGGGTTTAAATAGGGTCGGTTTTCCATAATAGTATCTATAAGCCTCTCCGGACACGTGCTGAAAAACATGAAGCCTGTATTTACCTGGAAACAAGTGACTTCTATACATGTGGGTAATTAAACCTAGAAATTGACACATGCAGATACACCCTATTAACACTTTAAACTGTGCACAGGAATCTCATTATTAAAAAAATAATCAAGGAAATATTGCAAAAAAACCACAATGCAGAATAAGCTGATAGTGAGACACACTTTGCATCTTTGGACTTAAGCTTCGGCTAACACAAGGCTTTTTTTTTTACAATCCGAGAATCTTCAGGAATTCAACGTCATTTGTATCTCCAGAACCAAAGCCGTAAATGTATTTAACTGAGATTGTCTAACAAAAACTAGCAAAAAGAGCAGCAAGATTTCTGTTTGTGATTTTCTCTGCATCCTCTCACCTCCTCCTCTTCCCACACACATCCATGCTCTTTTTCTCCGTTATGTGACTACAGAAATTTTGTTAAACTAAGCAGAGTTGAATGTTGTAGATAGCTAAGGGGAAATACCTGAGGATACTTAAGAGAAGGATGGCTTTCAGCTTACAGACTCCAAAAGGAAACGCAAATAAACCCCAAATCTGCAGCATGAAAGGGAAAGGGAGCTGTATAAACCCTAGTGACGCGAGCCAAGAGGCCAGGCCAGAAGGGCCCTTGCAGAAATGAAGCCACCTGAGGCTAATTACAGCCACCAATTTCTAATTTTGAACAATCAGCTGACTAGTTTAGAGATTTAGGAAGTTCTGACTGAGTATCAGCAAAGTAGGCAAAACCATTTCACTTCTCTTACTACAGTTATCCAGAACTGCATCCTGAACTTTTACTGAACTCATTTGCCAGTCTTGAAGATGCAGTAAAGTTAGTAAGAAACTACTATATTAATTTCAATTGATTAATTTTCACTTCTCACAAGTGAATTAGGTTCTTTCTTGCACTTGGCTAGTCACTGTGGTGTCAGGGTAAAGCTACACATGAACTTAGGAAGCCAAATACCATGAATCTGAAAGAGAACTGCATGCAGTTTAGATGACTACAGATAGCACAGGACACCAAGAAAAGCTGAATGCCAAATCTGCTGATAAGCATGCTGAGAAGGTTCAAGACCAACAACAAAAATAATTTTAATTTTGTTTTATGTAATAAAAGTTCATCTAGGATGGAGGGCATAATCTCCTTCCTCAACACTGTCGGTAAGTCCTATCTCAACAGACCACCTCAAAGAGGGAAGAATCTCATATTATCATTTCATTGCAAGTTACTCAAGCAAATCTTTCAATGAGAGTGATTTTTTTTTTTTTTTTTTTTTTTTTAAATGGTCTGTACAGCTATCAGAATTTCTGGCACCCTTTTATCTTATTCTCACCTTGAATTTATTCACCATAATTGCTGGGACTTGAACAGCGTAAAGGTTCATGCAGCAAACCTATAGCATGGCTCATGCTCAATACTTTTTTTTCTTTGAAGCTCAAATGGTATCCAGCTGTGTTTGAAGCCCTATCACTCCCTATCCCTAGGATGCCAAGTATCCTAGGAGTCCAACCAAAGCAGGAGAGAGAAAGGGATTTTTTTCCTCCCCTTCACGGCATGGGGAAGAAAAGGGGGGAATCCTTTGAAGCAACTTAAAGGTAAAGTTAAGGGGTGAAGGTAAAGACAGCAGTGGTGTTTAGGTGCCTGATCAGCAGACAGTCAGAAGCTACTGCTAGGAAAGCAACAGAGCATTCCCGTGCCCATGGCATCCTGCGTGTCTTTGCTGTGCAGTAATATCCCACTCTTTACCTTCTTCTCTTGCTCCAGCAGAGAACCTTGCATGTTAATCCCTAAAATCCTCATTATTTAATAAATGCATTAAAGTCCATTGATTTTTAGTGACTATGAAAGGTCAAGTAACAACAAAGCAGGAACATTTTGTAATGCACAAGACTATAAAGGGAAAAAATTCCTAATAAGAGTAAGCAATTACTGTGCAGGTTGAACAGAAACCCCAGAGAAACAAGTTCATCTCTCAGTTACACGAATGTAAGCAGCGAGCAATTCCACTTGGGCTGAAACTTCAGGCAATGCTTTCTTTGGCCTTATCCTAAATTTACACTTGCATAAGTGTGAGCTGAATTTCAGTCTTGAAGCCTCAGATATAATTAGAATTTATTTAAGGGCCACGAGGGACTTTTCCAATCTTTTAGTACAGCCTCCTGTACAATACAGGCCAAAGGCAGGCACCAAATAATTTCACCACCATGTTACAGAGGGAGCAGGGGACAAGACCCAATGTCTTTCCACATGTTTGGACACACACAGCCAGAGCCATGCAAAAGGTAGTATGCAGGCAAATACGAAGCAAACATATGCTTCCCTTTAAATAATTCTTTGTGATTTTAAGTCTTTCATGAAAAAAGAAGTCACTCAATAGTCACATTTTCTTTTGCAAACTTTCCCATCACGCCCCAGTCAGGCCTATCCACAATGAAACATGAACCTGTGATTAGAAGCATGCTTAATTACCATTCAGCAATTAAAGTTTATGAACCAACATTTTATCCTGGCCTGTGCATTGTCTAATTTATTTTTATGTAGTCATAAATATGCAAAGCCATTAAGATGATTATTAATTGCAGCGGCATACAATTAGGTAGCATTCAGCAAATTGAAATTGTGGCATGTATTCCCTGTTTTTCAGTGTCTATCTTAAATTATTTAGCTTTTGGAAGATCTCTGTTATCATGTTATAATGAAAGTTGTACTTAAATAATATTTCTGCCTAAAAGAAAGGACACTGATCTATTATTAACCTCAGCCACGTAGGGAGCTGCTTCATTTCATAAAACCTTCATACAACTGATTTCTTGTACAGACTCATTCACTATTCACAGTATCATCCAGTCTCCCAAATCAACATTTTTTTTAGACACAAAATTACGATCTTGCCCTTCCACCAAATAATTTATCACATGCTTTTTTTTTTTTTTTTTTTTTTTCCACAACATTGATACTTAATTTCCAAACTAATATATTTTAAAATGTTCTACTCCAGGAAAACACCCCCATCCCTGAAAACAGTTGATGTTGTGTCATAATTGTGGAAAAGACTATGTACAGAACTACAGAGATTTACTATAAAATTACTAAAAGACCAGAAAACAAGTTAGAAAAGTAACTTGCAAAAAGGCAGGCTTCAAAAGAGAGGGAGACACTTTTCCAGGGTCAGCAGTATCACCTCACTGATGTTTACAGCACTTAACCTCACTAGCAGCCACTTAGAGGCTCAGCCACCTCCCTTTGGTAAGTGCTGGTGGCCTTCACAAGGTTGACAATGCTGTTTCTGCCTTCAAGAACTGCCATTAACTTGGTACCTTTTAGTCTAGCGGTAGATTTTACCTGTACAATGATCATTTGCTTTCAACTCCATATCCTTTAGACCATTTCACTCTCACCTGACCCTGCTCCCGTACTGTGCTCTTCTTCATCATACACTACCACAGGTGTTGGTGCCCACTTTTCCTTTACGCACCTCTGAGAATTGCAGTACTAATTTAACAACACCTTGTTCAAATCTATTGTTTTCTTCTTTATTCAAGTTCCCAGAGGGTAGGCAATTAGAGGTGATGAAGAAAGTAGCAATTTAGTTATACGGCAACCCCAAGGCTGCTGAAGTCAAAACTAAATGACAGCCAAAACACTTGACCCACGAGCACAACCTCTACAAGGCTTTGTGCTTTATCAAAAGCTCTAATAGAAGCTGCTGTAAAGTAAGCGTTAAGTTCACTTGTCTACACTGAATGCATGAACTGAGAACAGCAACGGCAGGAGGAGGGAGGTTATGAGTGGGACACGCAGGCCATAGGTAGCCCCTAACATAGCAGAAGACGAGGAGGTGGTAGTCAGATGAGCCGAAGAGAGGGAAGGGTAGGACAAGCACCCAACCTTTGTGGAGCATGTGCTTTTGTCACCAGCACCTGCCTTAAAATGATGGCTTTTAGAGAAGAATTTCTCAAGGCACAGCAGGGTAGAAAGGTATGAAGAAAGGAAGAAAAGCAACCCAAAGTGATCATGTACCTCATGTTCATCTGCCCTTCCCAACCTGCTGTCTGCTTCTATGGAAAAGTATTTTCCAAACATGGTGCAAGCATTGGTTTTGAAATCTAGAAAAGACCCCAAAGCCAGCAGTGTTTTCACATCATTTCTCAGCACACACGAGGTGATCGTTCCCAGGAGATGAACACGAGCAACACCATCGCTAGTCACACATCAGAAATATCAGAAGTGCTCACAAAAATAGTTTGTGCCATTCAGCCAAAATGACTCAGTGAGAGACATGAAACAGCAAGCAGTTCCAGAAATCTCTTCAAGCATCTCTGGAGATGTGCTGCAGTTTTATTAATTTCTACTCCGATAACAATAAAGGAAGCTGCAGCCACATCTGGGCAATGGTAAGTATTAGATTGCAAAACTCTGCAACATTAGGAACAGCGCTGTTCCTAATTTGCACACAAGGCAAAACTCGAATTTATTCCAGAAATTCTCAGACCTTTTCAGCTTCAACTGTGTTCAAAACCAAGGCAACTAACCTACCACTGGTTTTCCTTCTGTGAAAGAGAAGGCAAAATACTCCTAAAAATCACGTGATGGATACCACCTCGCATTACCCTCCCAATACAATTCCACCGAGATCCTATAATCCAATCCAAGTGGGGGGACCCTTGCACCGATGCCCAGAGCTCTGCAGACAGCCCAAGAGCCACCCACAGAAATGTGATTTCAGGATGAAGCACTGACGGGGCCAGTTACGGGAGCCCTGCACGCGCACATGAGGACAGCGGGATTGCACGTAGCACCGGCCCCACCATGAACACAGCCCACAGTCCCAGGGAGGCAAGGGGACCATTGCCATTAAGGGACCCCATGAAGTTCAGGAAGCCTAATAACCTGGCAACAGGATAATGCGCTCCAACACGGGAAATTTCTGCAAGGTTTGTGACAACTGGAGGTTGGATGAGGCAGAGAGATGTAAAGTTGCACCCTGTCCCGTCCGTGCCGCCGGGTGAGGGACGGCCACCCGCATGGAAATGCTGGGGACACTGGCCAGGGTCATGGCAGTTAGTGGGGACACTAAACCCAGGACTCGCACCCAAAGGTGCCCAGGCTCCTTGATCACTGCTACTCACAAGAGAATCGCCAGCAGCTTATGCAGAGTAGCTCCCTCCAGCTCACCAAGTAATTAAGGTTTTTCCTTGTTGCTCAGGCAAAATATCAGCCAAATGCTGTTGTCATGTGATCCACTATCTCATCTGAGACCACACTTAAAATTCAGGGCTGTATAACAATATGGAAAACACATGTTACAGTTACCAGACCACCTGTATTTGTTAATGAACCTTGCATTATTAAGGAGATTAACAACAACAAAATTTAGAGCACATTCCTGCTCCCTAGAAATTCACCTTCAAAGGGGGGAAAAAAGGATTTCTTACTGTGCTGTACCTGGCTTTCAATAGCTATAGCACAGAGGCAGATGAGGGCCGGGGCAGGCAGCGGGCGCAGCAGTTTTGAGGAGCTCAGCACCCTGACACCAGGCACAGCATCCCAGGGGAGCACTGCTGTATCTAGGTTGTTCCTGGTACCCCTGTCAACAGGGCCTAAGGATTCAAGAGCTGCTTTCAAAACATCAGTTTCTATCTTATGGTTTGTTGGTTTTGCCCTCAGCAGCAAGCACCTACAACTGAGACTAAACCACAACTAAAAAACAAACAAAAAACAAACAAAAATTCTTAAATCCTCATATAACTATTTTAGGAAAGAAGGAAGGAAGGAAGGAAAAAAAAAGAAAAAAAAAGGAGGGAGGAGAATCATGCATGCTGGCTACACTGGATAATCCTCTTCTAAAAGCAGCTTAGTGCTATGGCAAAGTAAGAGGTGCAAGTAAGAGGCAACAAAGCTACTTTGCTCTCCGCGAGAACTGCTGGAACTGCCGCATCGGCACTGGCAAGGAGAGCTCTTCACTTCGGTCTGCTCGGCCACTGATGTACGATGGGCGCACGCAGCAAGGGTGCAGGCGCCCATCACGCTACGCGGCCCCCGCCGTTGGGGACGGTCCCTCCATGGCGCTCCCGAGCGGAGCGCAGAGCCCAAACGCTGACGGCCAAGGGGGCGGTTTTGCTATGCAGCCTCCGTCTGCACCTCCATTTCGCAGACCACCAGCATCCAAACGCTACTTGCTTCAAGATACTATCACGCCGGCCTGTATTTCATCCAACCAACAAGGGTAAGACGAATAAAGGGGGACATCAGGCATCAGGAACAGGAGATGAGTGTGTTAGCAGATAGCACCCCTACTGCAACACAATTTTTACAGTATAATACTGAGATTATTTTAAATTTACTTTCCAATTTTATTTCTAACTGCTGTATTCGTTTTGAAGTTACCAACAAAACTGACAAGCCCTTTTTACCAGCAGTCAAGATTTTAATAAAGAAGAAACTATAAACTCAACACCAAACTCTCAAAATACTTCAAGTAATAAGAATCTATTAGATAATAGTCTAATACTGCTAAAAATTTCCATATTAGCATATAAAAATCTAACACATTAAGAAAGAATTAAGCTGAAACTGCATCTTCTAATCAAATGCTACTTATATAATTTTTGCTGAATCAATTTGGAAAATCAGAAAGATTAAAACTGGGATCCATTAATGAGATGGCAAGTGCATATAAACAATTTCTGCTGATTCAATTTCAAAAGCTTACAAGATTAAAAATAAGGCACTTTTATAGAATAGAAAGTGAATACAAACTTATTACCCTTCAGATCACAGGGCTTTATTATAAAAACATTCAATGAGAAATCACATAAAAGCTGCCTTTTATATTCATCAGATTACTTGGTAAAGAAGCCACCAAAATTAAATCCCTATTGATATGATAATATTAAACACAAATATAATATTTTCCAGATCACAAAACTGCATCCTAATATCCCAGTCAAAAGCCAAACTTACACTGCAAATCAACCAAGTGTTATTAGATTAGAGCCCACTACGGAGCAAGAGCGAGGGCGCCGCGCTCCTGCCCTGCGCCGCGGCGCGTCCGGACGCTTCTGGGAAATTAGCCAGCTCGATTACCGGTATAAGAAATCTTTCCTTTGGCTCTCCGAACCGCTGATGTCAGTTAATTCCAATTTTAAAAGGACTCGCATTAGATTACAAATAAGAGCACGAGCTGGAGGGGTACAGCGAAGTAGAAACATGGTAAAGAAGAAATGCCGCTCCTGGACCGCTTGGAGGAATCTACACACATTTCCCCACCAGGGCAATTAGATTTGTCAGGAGATAGAGGCTCAAAGCAACCCGGGTACCTCTCTTCAGGGCCAGCATCAGCGGACGGGAAGGGACCCCGCAGGCATCAAGTTCAGCTTCTGCTCTGTCCCTCTCTCCAAGCAACAGTGCAAGAAGCCTCAGTCCAGACCCAAAAATACACACGGCGGCTTCCCCTCCCCTCGCTGCCCACCACGTGCCCAAGCCCTACAGCCGTGGGGAGCCGAAATAGCCTGGCATGGCTCACTGCGAGGGGCTTGACAGCCGAGATAAATCAAGGGACATCATCGTGACCTCTCCTGGCAGGCGCGCGCGGGCAGGCGCAGCCTCGTTGGCCACGAGGGCCCCTTGCCCCGACACGCTGCTCGCCGCGCGCGGGAGCACAACGCGCCTGCGCGCTCCAGCACCTCCCGCACCTCCTCTGCTCCCTGCCCTCCAGCCCCACACTGGGGATTTTGTATTTCTGCGACGCCAAAAGCGTGGAATTAGACCTGGCAGTCTTGAGCGACCTTTCTAAGCCCAAAATAGCTGTAAACACAAAGTCCCTGGCAGCAGCAGGCAGGGACACGGCTTTCATGCAGCCGGACAGGGTGTCGATTCCAGCAACGCTCCCCCATGGAGAAGATAGAAATGGCAAATTTCCTAAAGACAGCTTGGACTTTCAAATTGGACACGCAGCGAAACAGGACACTGGACATGCACTGGACATTCGACAGCTCAGTAACTCGGCAGCTCTGGTCACAGGCTGAAAAATTAATCAAAGTTCCCATAAAGTCATGCTTCTCCAAGTCAGCCTCCAATACCTTCACCGACGGGGTCTGTGGGTTGTAGCGTCAAGCAGAAACAGCCACTCCTGCCACCCGGAGCTCCCAAAACAGGGCTCTATTGCATCCACCTCTGTTCCACTGCTGCACATTTGCATTTTTTTAACCAAACATAAACTATTTACGTGAATATAAAACACTCAGGTGAATCCCTACCTTGTGTGATGCAGCACAAAACACCTCCAGTGGTTTTGTTCGTTTGTTTTTCCCCTCCTCCTTTTGGGAATTCAAAGGCAGAATAAGAAGAACAAGTCTAAGAAAATGTGTATTTTTTGGGTACAGACTTTGTAAAGAGCCAAAGTGGTCCGTCCCGAGCACCACGTTCTGCAAGCACCGCCTGCCAGAGTCCGGAACGTGCCAAGGAAGGAACTGCTCAAAGCACCTCTGCTTCTGTAACTTTGATTATGGCAATTACACCCAGACACATGGAGAATTAACAGAGCTGTTTCACAGACCAAGGCATCTAGGAGCCAAACTGGAACACTGCTGTGCAATAAAGTGGGATGTTTGCTTAGCTCGCCCTGCTCTGATGCCTTGTGCTTACTGTGCAATCTTCCACTTTGCTTACCCGAACCAAGAGTTGGGGAAGCCCTAAAGCCAATCTGCCAGGCAACTATTTAAAAATCATCACCCAGGGTTAACAGAACAGATTTAATTTAATTCTAGGAGGAGCTGAAAAGGGGCAAATATAATGGGAACCTACTGCTTCACGCCAACTTGTGACACATCCAGATGCACCTGAAAGAGAGGACTGTGCCATTACCTAGGGTACTTATTGCTGCTATAACACAAGAATAAAAATCCATCACTTGGAGGACCCCACTAT
>VZSV01000015.1:6917383-6941840 GCA_013398735.1 Nothocercus julius
AATCTCCAGAGTATGTTAGAGTCTCAGTTTGGGAACTTTTCTAATCTAATCAATTTTAAACACAGAAGAGATTACACTCACTTAGGACATCTGCAGAGATGAAACAAAGAACTTCTATAAGCCAGCCATTCCATTGCAGAATTTATGGGATTTGTACTTGAGCTCCTCCTGCAGCCTGCAAAGGAAGGTGGGTCATCCCCAGGTCATGCACAGGTTGGATGGCCCTCAGGGATGGTCAGACGAGAAGATACACACATGTCAAATGATGTCCAGAACACACAGAACTCACTGCACATGTACAAGTTACCTATACAATCATTTGTATGCTTTTGATCACCAACCGCATCAGACTTCCTGCACTTGCTCTGTGAAGCCCATTTCTGGGTGCAGCTGGCTTACTGCAATTTCCAGGTATGAAATTTTCTGAAAATTAAAGGCATAAAATCCCCTTAATTGAACAAAATATCTGGGCAAAATAACAGAGCATATTGTATCTCTACCTTCAGTTGACAGTCAACATTGTTGGCCTTTGGGGTTCTGGTTATCACTATCAATAAGGCAGCAAGTGTTAATTGGTACCTTGTGCTAGCTTGGATCTTAAGATAAGGAGTGGAGAGGGAAAGAAGAAGGAAAAGGAATATTTAAGGCTTCTATGCGTGGCTTGAAGTTGAAAAAGAGCCTGGAGAATACAATTAGTTTTACTCAGGGCTGTACAAATGACTGACTTCCATGCTGCAATTTTATGATTTACAGACCAGTTGTGCAACCAATAGATTCTTCTGCTGTGTGCAATGTGACACAAAATTACGCAATGTAAGAGCTCATAAAAATATTAATGAAGTCAAAGCTGCCTGCCTACCATGAACGATACAATTAAATGCCTAAAGTCTTCGCAATATGATTACAAATCCAGTTAGATCATGCCTAAGTTCACAGCTGAAACAATCATACCCAAAACCTGATCTAACCTTTGTAACTGAGGTGAGGGGAAGAAGAGCACTTGTTTCCATGTGACTGTTTATTGACAGATTTAAAGCCTGCTGTTCCGGTGAGAGAAATACTTTCAACCCACAAGAACGGAGATGTTCTTATGCTTGTATGCTCAGCTGAAGAGCATCCCATATACACTGCAAAGCACGGGCAAGATGCCAGCTAAAGTCAATGCCAAGTATGGAAGACTGTCAAGGATAAAGAAGAGGCAGAAATTCCCATGGAGACAGTATAATTCAGATAGGGATCTTTGCTAATCCTGCAGGACCACTAGCTAGGTATGAAAAATGGGATGCTGGCTGACATAGTAGCTTCTGCAAGGACCCTTAGGCCTCGCATCGAGTGCGGCTGCGGGAAACGTGAAAAGCCATTTGGAATGTTGCCTGAAAGCCTCCGGTCTTATCACCACTCCAGTCACTAAAGCAAAATATTTTCCAAGCACCTAAGCAGTTGAAGATTAAATACAGATGAAGTGATTACACAATATTGGAAGAAGGCTGCTAATAAAAATCACTTTTTACATTATGTCAGTTTTCACCAGAACAGAAATTAGGGGAGAACTGCTACACTAGAAAATACCAGAGATCTGTAACAGTCTGTCTCTAAACATCATCTGTGTCAGAGCTGCAGTCCATTCCAGTGCACACTAAAATAGACATTGTTAAGCATAGGTGTAATCCTTTCAATTACTCTTCCCACTTCCGTGCTGCAGGATCAGCACACCTGAAGTGTGTGTAAATAACACTCAAGCCCAGACCCCCAGAGGTGACATCTGCTACCAGAAGAGCAAGCGTGAACACGGAGCTCCAGCAAGGGATCACATCAAGAAGTAAATGTCCTGTGTTTGAAGGAAGCTCTTTAAGAGCAATGGAAGATTTTTAAGGCAAAAGCAAAAAAGATTACGAGAATTAGGGTAGCCTGCAAAATGACAGTGGCGCAGCTATCTGAAATCATATCAAGTCAAAGCTAGAAAGCCAGAGTAAATCCTGCTTTCAACAAGAAAAATCTTGCTTGCTGATTCCTATTACTGGGCCGTCCAATTGCAAACATTAAGGTAGAGCAAAAAGCATCTGGGCTCCTCAGCTTGACTGCTGACATTCTTGCTGATGGCACTGGGAAAATTTAATATCTCTAGTAGACACACTGAAATCAGTTCAATTATTCAAACAGTAAAGTGCTGTATCTGCATCAAGGAAATAGTGGCAGCAGCCAGGGCTTAGTGCCTTGGTTAGCAAAGTATAAAACGGCTGTAAGTACAGCAGTGCCTGCAGTATAGACATTTGTGCAGGACTTTAGAAATCGAAGTAGAGTTTTGAGAGAAACAAATGGTGTTAAGAGCTCAGTTGTCCTTGAATTAATTGCACTGCTAAATCCAGCAATAGCTTTTTGCAAATCTCTCTTCCCCTATTTTTCTCTCAAGTATATAAACTGTACCAAAATCCCCACCATCTTTGCTAAAGCTCGTCAGACTTATTTCTTTTTTTCCCCCAGAAAAATACTAAGAAAAAATAAAGTGGTTGATATAGTTTAATTAGTTGGAAAGTTTTTTTTACTAATGCATATCTTAACTTTAAATGCGCAAGAAGAGTACTTACAACTACAGTGCTCCAAGCGTGTAGATACTACCAAGACTGTCTTTTGTTAGTGGTCTCCCAGTCTGGAAAGTCTGCCTGACTCAAAGGCTGCCTTAGTGTCATGGGATTCATATTTCTTTTTTGCTGTTTCATAGCCACTCATCTTGAGCCAGCGTCGTACAACACTCTTCTCTGCTGGTGTCAGAGGGGATATCAGCATCCAGAGCAACCTTGGCATCTTCTGAATGAAAACTTTCTATGATTAACTTTGAAAATGTCAATTGTTCACCACGTGCAGCATTCAGGGTTGTTCAACATTCCTAGCTGAACTGAAAATGAGTTCAGGATAAGTGCTGGGAAAAGGAGAGCTTAAACATTTGACAATAGTTAGAGATGAAGCAGACTGTACACTGATATCAGAAGGTTTCCGCAACAGAAGCGGCTACCAAATTATGGAAACACACCTTTTCTTCTAGTTTTTTGACAACTACAATTCCACGTTTCTCAGCTCTGCCCTGCAATTAAACAGGGAAGATATTAGAAACAGCTGAAGAAGCAGGAGACAAGAAAGGAAAAATAAGCTGATTCCAGCTCATCTTCTCTTTTCTGTGTGTGCTGTACACATTTCATTATTAGATTAGAAGCTTCTTCCAATGCCATCCCTACAGGCTTTGAAATTGCCACCATTTGAAGGTACGTCACAAATGTTATTTTTAAACTGCGGATCCTCTTATGGAGAGGATCTCATTTTTAAACATGCAGTGGAGGAAAAGCATTCTTTAGAGAACTATGACGGCTAAGGTAAAAAATGTTCATATTCGTGAGATATGGAAGAGCTTGGAATACGTTCTAACTCTCAGTTTAAATACACCTCTCTTCTCTGACTGCTGTCAAGTATGATCAAATTAATTCTGCACATCCTAAAAATGAGCTTCTCCTCCCCATTCAGCTCTGAAGTCACAACATCTCCTCATTTGCATTCAAGTTTGACTACCAGGTTAATGAAATGGGGCCAGCTCCACAACCTAGAATGCGGATGGATCTCCCAAGTCGTCAGCCAACCCGATTTTCAGATGCATCCCAGTGTCTGCAAGCTGCCATAGGACTACAGGCAAAAAAGAAGCTGCTAACAGATATGATCTTTGCAGCAGCTGTGCCTGTAGCCACATCCCTTGCCTTCCTCTGACCTGCTTTTGCCAGCAAGAGCATCTTCAGCTGCCTCCCCTTCCCAATAGGGGCTGCCACCTCAGGGCTTCTGCTCTATTTGCCCAGCTCAGAACCACTGGAGTGTTTCAACACCCTTCAACAACAGTAAGACAAAACAACAGGTATCAAGTCTAACTCAGAAGTGAGTAAAACACCAAGTTTGAAAATCCTACTACTTGTTAAAGGCAAGTGAACTCACGTTCTGCTCAGATGCTCAGAAAAACACAGAAAAAAAGTCCACATTTAAGAGAAAGGACAAGGGCAACACTGCATGGGAAGTGAAGATTTCTCCCATGCACAAGCAAATAAACTCCTCATGGATTATTCACTAGCTGTGCAGCTGGGAATTGCTGCACCTCTCTAAGGGGGGGTGGGGGGGTGGAAAAAATCAATTCCTTGTAACTCCGAAATTGCAGAATCACCCTAGGGAAAAGTTTCTGGGAAGAAGCTGCGGTGCGAGGCAGGTTTATAAACCTAACAGAGCAAGAGGATTTCTTATTCTTCTTTATTTTAGAGGCTGACCACTGATCCAAATACAAGCCCAAATTTGAAATTTGTGCTCAATATCTACAAACAGCAAAGAGAGGAGGGAGAGCAATTCTTAACACAGTGAGTTCCCCAGCCACATTTTAAAGAGAATGTACCTACAGTTCAAGCAAATGCAGCATTTCTCTAGTTTATCAGAAGGACAGTAATGAAAAATGAAGTCCTTAGCAGAACTATCTCTTAGTGCACCTTATTAATCTCTTTTTCCCCTCACCCTGAGGGCATTGCACACAGCTTCTCCACGCACAACCCAAGCAATGTTAGTAAGAACCTGTAAGGGTCAGGCAAAAGCCCAGAGTCAGAGCTCTGGCCAAAATCCAAGCAGAAAGAGACTGCAACTTCACACACCAGCAAGTGAGAGAAAGAGAGAAGAGGAAAAAAAAAAACAAACAAAACAAACAAAACACACACAGCTTTTTCCCAAAGTGATATTTTGATTTAGAAAGGAACCTTCACTAATCTCAGGAAGGGTTTATTATTATCTGTGTAGCAAATGAGACTGCAGTTGGTCTACACAAAGCATTAGCTTCCTACAGGGCATTTTAGACTTTAAATGATGAAGAACCAGACTTAAAACCAGAAGTCAGCTGGAACTCTGCTCTTACCTTTAATTTGATTTAAGCATGCCATAAGGCGGCAAACAAAAATGCAGCAGTAGCTGGAAGACTTTGGTGGAATGCAGAGCCTAGGAGGGAGCCGGGAGCTCCGGGCGAGCGCTTGGCTGTGCCGGACCTCCCTCCCGGCGCCGGGATGTGTCCCTGTGGCCGGGAACATTGGAGAGAGGCCCCCTGAGCAGCTGCTGAGATGCAGGGGGCACAGCAGACACGCTGTCTCTAAGCGGGAAGCGCAATCCATCCGGGCTGAGCTATCTCGTTGAAAAATAGCAGTGCGTGTAATAAATCGGATGCTGGGAATAAGCGACCTCGCTTGTCGAAAGCCTTTTGCCAGGGGAATGGGTTCACTAATGGAAGGAAGTTTGGCTCTCTCAGCAACCAGCTCCACTGACTTTGGGCAAGATCCTGTCTCCAAATCCCCTCCCACACACTTTCCAAAAAGGAGCATTTTTCACCGTACACCCAGACAAGACCCAGCACAACAAGCTGTGGTTGTCAATGCCAGGGTCACAGGGAAAACAGTAACTACTTTGGACAAAAAAAGAAATCCAGCGTGGACCCTGCATATGATGCTCACTGGCACTAAGACTTCTGAAACCCCAAAACCTGCGTGGCTAACTGCAACAAAGCACTGAAACCTTGCCATAAAACCAGAGCTGCCCCTCCAGCACGGCACGCATTGCAAACCGCCTCCCCGCCAAGCCCGCACCCAAAGATCTACACTACAGAAGAGCTTTGCTCTTTTATGAGGATCTGTACTGAAGAAAAGAAGGGAATTTAAGAGAAAAATAAAAGCGTGGGGGTTGACGAAGTTGAAAAAAACCACCAGATACTGTTAGTGGTTCCACAGGAGTGTTTCACTTAAGCAGTTATCTTCTCTTCCCCATCCCACATTGCACAGAATGGCTTTTTCCAAAATGTTCAAAGGCACTCATGGCCAAATTAAAAACCTAAGAGAAAACAGGAAGGTGCAGTACTTTTTTTGTTTTTTTGTTTGTTTTCCAGCACCGTGCATTACTGCACAGTGAGCAGAGCTGGAAAGTAGCCATTATCACAAAAATGGTCCGTTTGAAGAATGACGAGGACTGTGAAGCTTTCAAGAGACTAACAATATTTTTTAAAGACTTTGTAAGGTAGGAAGAGCTTGGCAAGGATTTTCCAAAACCTGTTCTTTTAACCTGAAATGTGTGAGCTGCACCTACAGGCTTTTCAGTTAATAATGTCCTCATCAGCTGAGCTCTGTATAATCCACACACTGATACAGACTGGCTGAAGAGGAGGTAGACTGCAGAAATTGCTCCCCTTCGGGTTGATGGTGGCTAAATACAATAGCTGATTACTTGTCTTAAAGATTACTGCTCTGCCTTCGGGCTTGTAAAACTCTCCTGTCTGTAGGACTACTCACTGCTTCTGTTTGGGATTCCAGTCAACAGATGGATTCCTCCTATTTCAGGCTTTGCTCTTCAGTCACAGGTCGGGATCTCTGTGACCTGCTCAGCATTCAACTCTCTTCCCAGCAAAGTTGAGGGGAACTTGGCCATGGTTCCCTCTCCCTTTTGGGGAGGAAGCCCAGCCAGGTGCCTTGTGTTAACACAGTCTGCTCAGCTGCGCTGGCTCATGGTGGGAGCCTGCTGAAAATTTCAGAGGTTTATACTCAGAGAAATCAGCGGGGTTTAGGTTTCCACAGAATCTCTGTGAACTTGGAAATGGACTGAAGCAGTAGCTCTGAGTCACCATTTCAGCTCGTGACACATCCGTGACGACAGAAGCGCCTTGTAGCGAGCAGGACCCGGGAGGGAAGCGCCGTGCACAGGAACAGCCTCTACAGGCGCCATAGGCTTCCAGCTCCCCGAGGGCAGGTTGTCTTGGTGTAGCCCAGAATATTCCTTAGGATAACACCTTCACAAATGAACTCAGATACTGCCAATCTCATATGTCCAACTTTTTTTAAATTTATTTTTAATATCACAGCTTTTTAGTATTTGCATCAGAAGCCAGACTAGCAAGCTACAGGAGGATTTGGGGCAGACACCTTTTAATTCAGAGGCTTTCAGTTCAGGCAGGAGGTCCGTCATTAAAATGGTAATTCAAAGTACAGGAAAAGGACCAAGCAATGCACCATGGCTCTGTCTGCTGTCTCCCACGCAGGGGATATTCAACACTGTCTCCTATTTTTATCACTGTAATACTTAGTTTCATTACTCAGGGGAGTGTGTATGATTTATCAGACAGGTATTACACCATTCTGTTACTCAGCTGCTAGTTAATTAAACCAAGTTGGTTAAAGCTTAGTGCAAAATTGGCTTATACAGGGAGGGGAAAAAAGAGTCCTGGTAAATGACAAAATGAAATATGAAGTCACTAGTCCAACCTCAGAGACCTTTGCAGGGAGCCAACTCCAGAGTGATGTCAGCCACGGACACAAGATTTTGGCAGGAGGGGCTGTCTCAGCCTTGCACCACACTCCGGCTCCTCACTGCCGCAACTTCCCCAGCTCACCCACCAATGCAAATAGCAACGGTACTGAAAAAACCCTAATACCAGAAAACAAACCAACCCACAACTGGAACACACTTGAACATGTCCCAGATTTAGCCGCAGTTTAACAAATTGAAACCAACTGTGTTTAATACAAGCCTTCTCAGCTAGGGAGGATCTGGATCAGCATTAGGCCCCATAAATTGCATTATATCCTAAGGAAAAACTTTTTACGATTCAGATCATATCAATTCAAGGGCCTATATTAGAAAGGTATTAGAGAAGAAAATAAATAAAAGGATAGTTAAGAATGAAGTAGTTGGAAGGGGAGCTGCTCTTGTGGTCAACAGCTCTACTCTCAAGTGCAGCTTCGACACCAGTAGAAGCTTCTGCATCAGGAGCTTGGGGAAAAAAAAAAAAAAAAGAAAGAAAGAAAGAAAGAAAGAAAGAAAAAAAAGAAAAAAAGAAAAGAAAAGAAACAGTAATTACTAAGGTCCAGTAGTTGTCACCAGTTTAGACTTCCCAACATCTTTGCCAATTTCTGCAGTATTTTCCCTTGCCATTTTGATTTCTCACATCTATTCATGCTGTTTCCGGATGTGGCAATGTAATTGCACAGGTTATTTCTTTTTTACCTCAGTTTGCAACTAATAGTCCAGACTCAATGAATGGCCCAACAATTTATTTATTTATTTTTTTTAAACTAAAGAATTGTAATGATCAATGTTTCCACATCCACCATTTAACCAGCAGTTCCAAAACTAATCAGCATTTTCATTTGCTGAAAACTACAGACAGGAAGAAGATATAATTTATTTTCTGGAAGATCAGAAACCCACAGATGTTAAACAGTTAACACTCAAATTGCACAAACAATGGGGAGGAGTTCAATGTACTTACTGGAATTAAATGTACCTGCTCTCTGGGTATAAATCCAGCACCAACTATTCCAAGCTCTCTATATTAAATTTTATTCATGAAGTTCAAACTAAGATTATGCTGATAAAATGCCAGACTGCATCTGCACTCCCCAGCAACAATACCAATGATAACTCCTGTTGCTCCTTTGCTAAATTCGGTATCCTTTATTTTATTGCGCCTGCACCAGACCCTTCACCTAGCCAAGTTTGTGCTGCCAGTTGGCATTACAATCCTTCCAAAAATAAACTTGTAGTTCTGCTGTCTTGGTTCAAAAATGCCCATTTCTCTCTAGCTTATGATCAATCTAGTCTATAAAACTGCCAATTGTTCCAAAAACACCAGAGGATGCACACAGGCACAAAATCATTGTCACGATCAGGGTGCATCCCATTCCTCCCTTTTATAAATTCTCTTTTAGTACATGTTCTTCATTACATGGGTTTAAACAGAGACTAGACATGTTTTAGAAAGAAGAGTTCTGGCTTAACAAAAAGTTATGATCTTGATACCAGGCAACCCGGTAATTCTGATAAGTTATTCAACTGCATACAGCAGATTATGTTCCCTTTTACACAGTCATTAAATGGATACAGTCAAATGAGGGAGAGTAGAGTAGAAAATATTCCAAACATACCAACATGTTAAATGGAACAAAACCACACAGGCGGTATAGGAAACACCAGAGAGGTATGAAAGAGTAAACATCAAGCGTGTAATGTAATGATAAGGATGAAGAAGAATAGCTAGCAGTTCCCAAAGTAGTTCCCACATCCAGCAAGAATAAAACAAAAATGACTAATTTGGCAATGGAGATGCACTTCACTAATAAACTTCAGTCTTGCATAGAAACCATTTCAAGGGGACCACACAGACAGACAGGAACATAATCATCTGAGAACCATGAAGGTCCTGACTTGCATAGGTCTGTAACTGCTTGAAGACGACATATAAATGTCCTTTTAAGACAAAATAGTACCTAGTGATAATAAAACCCAAGGAATCCAAGTGTGGTGAAACATTTTGTTCAGGTTGTTGGATTGCTTCCATATTTCCAAACACACCTTCTTTCAAAACAGACCACAGAACAGCTACGTCACTTTAATTTGCACCACTAGGCAGGTAATATACAATGGTTTTATAGCACCCTAATGAACAAGTGTGACTACTTCTCTTATTAAATAAACAGAAGAAAACACAGTAAGAATGAAGATAACACAGGAAGGAAAGTAGGATGCAACTGAAATAAGTTATCTGTTGCCTCAGTAGTATCTAACCCAAAACACAGGATCTAGAAAAATTTACTGCTGCATTATTCTTCCAAGAAACATATAACATGTTTTCATACAGTTTGAGAACCTGGTCTTAGCAACACACTGAAGTACTAAAGCACATCTTTAAATGAAATGATTTATTGGCAGCTCCTAAGAACTCACAACCTACTACTGAATAGAGTTTTATCACTGAAATGCAGACAGTAAGGAATTACTCACTGAAATTACTCACAAACAACTTCTCCATCACATGGTATACACCTTTTTTAAAGCCAAAAGCTTTTTATCAGTTTGTTTTATTTTTAATGCAAAAGCTTTCAAACAAAGACTTCAGAATAAGAGCACATTTTTCTTTAAACTCATCTTCTAACTTTATAACGTGCCTTGCCTATACTTTCTGTACATATTTAACTAACCCATGAGTCAAATATTAGCCAAGCTATATAAACTATTCAAGTTTTAATACTATATCTTATTTAATGTAACAATATCTCAAAGGACAAAGACCTGCCAAAATGTACAGTTTTACCAGGAAAGAGAAAAAGAAACCAAAAATGATCTGTGCATGAGACAAGACCAGCATACCCTACAGCTCACAGTGGCTGTTTTTGTATTCAAAGAACACCTGAACTAGCAGCATTATTAGCCTTAATCTTCTTTAATGTTAACAATAATTTTAAAGTCGTGCTTGCTCTAATCTATTCAGGTATCCATTTAACCAATAATCCCTGACAAATCACAGCTACATGAAAAAAAAAAAAAAAAAAAAAAGGACCGGTCTCCTCGTTGACACTTGCGTTTTTTAGAGCCCAAACTTCTCTATCACCTTCCAAGACTTTTTTCAAGCAATAAAATAGCTTCAAGGAGGCCTCACCAGCTATGAAACACTGAGGCGTATTTTTAATTAGGAGAAAAATAATCAGGGAGTTATTTTGGGTGAAGTTGCAGTGGTATTAACACTGTGATGTTGCACGTCCATCAGTCCCAACACTGCTTATGTCAGACACTCCTTTGATTCAGCAACCCAGAAATAACAACGCAGCATCTCCTCATAAAAATCTAGAGAGCACAGGACAATCCAACCCCAACCATATTCAGCCCTTCAGCCCATACAGTAGTCACAGCCAGAGCACCAAGGTATCTCAGTAATATTAAAATGTATTCATGAATATAAAAATGCCTATATGCTTGCTGGGAAAAGCTGAAAATAAACTGTTTGAATTGCTGAACAGCAGTTTCAATTAATAGGTCTATTTTCCCCCACCAACGGGTAGAGGATTTGCTCGTGTAACTCCTATTAATGTTAATAGAGTTGGACTTACAAGTCCCTGCCCAAGACAAAATACTGACACTTTCCACAGTGCATTTTCCTGAAGGTAAAGAGCAATTCATATTATTTTGACCTCTGCCCATTTTGCTCACTCTTAGGTGCCTTAAGTGTAAACTTTAAGATTGATGAGCGTTATCTTCAGAAAAAAAGACTTAGTTTTTTATTTTATGAATAAGCATAAGCATCCCAATAGGCCAATTATAAACCAACTCAAGTAAGGAAAGAAAATCTTATTAGCAAAGTGTACACATAAGTCAAACAGTTTATAGGTCAAATTTTAGGGAAGCTACCTGTACCTTTGAAAAGCATTAGTTTCTGTACTTATTCTCTACCACCTCTAATGGAAAAATTGAGGTGATGCTTCCTGAAGGGTAAATTATGCAACAAGAGATCCCATTAAAGCCTGGGAAAAGTTAGAGCACCCAAGCACTAAAGGATTCAGGCAGCTGTCAGACAAATCAGCACAGGTAATTCATAGTTTTCCAGCTTCCAACTGGGCCCCAGTTCACTCTGAACTTCACTGCAAGGTGCCGAACTCCCTGGCACTGCCGTAGGCGCTCATCTAGCAATATCACAGGCAAAATCCTGGGGCCCCTTCCTCATCGCCAAAAGTAGAGGAAGGGAGAACACCTCTCATGCAAAACTGAGGACCCACTGCATTCAGAAAACGCAAGCAAGGAAGTGCTGACACTAACACGGGACGCACTGAAACCTCGACATAGACTCTGCCCCTCTAGATAAGTGGTATCTTATCCCAGCCCTGATTTTGGTCTTGCCTTGAGACATCCTTTCAGGGGCTGCAGGCTCCTGGTGCCCTTTTCCAAGGCAGCTGGAGGAAGGGAAGAGAAATCAGTTATTTTTTTACAGTAGAAAGTGTAGCAGGTTCTTGCCTCTGCCAGTCACCTCTGTGCTCCTGCACAGCCCCCTGCAGACTCCTCCAGCTCCTAGTGTGGCTTCGCACATCTCGGCTTCTCCTGCAGAGACCATTTCTGCACCACGGTAACTTCATGGGGAAAAGCACCACCCGGACATCAACACCACGAGCTACGAACTCGGTTACTGGGAAAACTTGACCAGGGGCCAAGTTATGGCAGCTCTAAATGCCTCCAAATGCAGCCTCAGAGCTGCGCGGGGCTCTGCCTGCACCAGGAGCAGTGCGATGGTGCGAGAGCAGCCGCCTTCCCATCTCAGCAGCAGTGACACGCTGACAACTTGTCATAACAGTCTTGAATATTTGGGACTTTCACTTTCATCAAATCTTTCATGCTAATTGCTTCCTATGGATGTTTTGAAATGTTTTAATTGTTCTGTTCATTTTGATTCAATGAGCCTATGATCGTATGATTTGAGGTGAGCACAGCAGGAGCTGCAGCAGTGAAACCACCCAGGACCCTTGTGCAAGTCGCACAGTCAGTGACACTGCTGACAACAACCACAAGGAAATCTCCATCTTCCAGCAGCAATGGGAGACAGAGAAGAAAATTCCTGTCATGCCCAGGACAGCAATGGGACATCAAAGATGAGAGCAGACAGTGCATTGGGGAGCCAGCAGCACATGGTGCACATCACAGAAGGGGAATTTCCATTCTGCACAGAACTCCTTGCCATTTTGAAATGGATTTTCAAACAAGAAGAAAAAGTCAACATTTCAATATAACAGGACTTTTTAAATGTTGATTCAGGAGTATTGACATCTCCCCAGTGATGCCAAGACAACCTAAAGCATAAACATGGCACCAAATAATGAGTCCTAAAGTCAAAAGGAAAGCAAGCATAAATACAGCACCCTTCAAAAAACACCTTTCAATGAGTCCTTATCTAAAATAAGGTAAAATAAGGTGTCTTTTGAAAGGACAACTCACCTGAAACTGGGGAAGAAAAACAAGAAAGCAATCACAGATGTGACTGCATGGGCTTCAGCACAGATGATACCTCCTCCCACTGTGTTTAGGCTGCTGGTTGCCAAGGCGCACTTCTGCTGTCTTACTGCTCACCTTTCTTCACACCTCCAGTAGTTAACAAAACACTCACATGTTGAGATTTTCTGGAAATGTTAAATAATTTTAAATAGCAGTAGTATTACTTTCGTACTAGTACTACTTTGAGTAGTAGCATTAAGTTGTTACAGTAACAAGCGATTCCCTATCTGAATGCTACACATAGTCTATCATCTTATTTGTATTTCACAGTTAATCTTCCAGCTCACAAAAGTTTTATCGGGTTGGAGGCATGTGCTGTATTCCCCTTTATAAAATTTTACAGTCCCTTCCTATTCTCATGGCTTGTTTTATAGGCACAATTTGCTGCTTTAATCTCACCCAATTGTCATGTTCTAAATCACAGTGTATAAAAATGTCTTAAAAGGAGAGATGTGCTGAAGGGTAGTACTTAATTACACTTATGCCTGATTTAAATGTTAGCTGTGCTTTGCCAAGTGCCAGGCACAGAGTAACCCAGCAGCACAGATCTGCATAAACTGATACAAATCATTATTGGGCTTTTAATAGCAACCATGTTCTCCTGTGCAGCAGTCTGATGAAGGTGTGTTCCACCTCCTCCTCCTCCTCCTCTAGCTTTGGAGGAAATTCAGAGAGACGGTTGGGGAAGGTACTAATTGGTAGGGTCTTTCCAGTCACTTTTCTCTCCCCTATTTATTTTCAGCTCCTTGCAGAAATCTTTGTTAAGACAATTTCACTGGTCATCTTCACGATTCTAATGTGTCCTAATGAAACTGAAGAGCAGAGCACACAGCTCAAACAGAAAATCCATTTCCTCTAATCCTCCTCCCCGTCCAAGGCAGCACACCAAGGGGCTGATTTGCTGCTTCACTAACTGCAATTAAAGCCCCTGGTTCTGGGGAATGAAAGTGCAGCTTAGAGCACAAGTACTACTTTCTCCAACCACACGTCAGACCGACCATCACAGAAACACTCTAATCAGATCACTCCAAAGGAAAGCAAGAAAGCACGCTTCCCTGCATAGGTTCATGAGATTTGATTAGCCAGTGGAGGTAAGACAAATACCATAACCCCAGTAGTATATCAAGTAGCTTTATTTCTGCTACATACCACCAGCATAGATTTAATTCGCTTATTCTTTTGTTCCCATGAGCCTACAGTTCCATAGTTCAACAGTGAAGTCTAGAAGGGATTAAAATACTGTTTGATGCAAAGGACCCAGCAAGCAGATGTGAGGGAACATCAGTGAGTCAATCGCGGACACCCAGCAGCTTTTCTAACTCTGTACGTGGACCGAACATCAGATCAGCCATAATTATACAATACTAATCCATACCCCTTTATGTAGTATGCTTCTAATCATGACATATTTACACTGTGGAAAGTAAGATAAACATACTACAACATTGTCCCTTACAGGTATATGAAATATGTATGAGCTGCTGTACCAGTCACAACAGTACTTGCACTACACCTGTTTCAGTCTTTGTTAAAATAAGCAGATAGTTTAAACATTCTCCTGGCCAAAACCTGAAATAAAGGGAAAAAAATACACAGTTCAAAATAATTATTCATTTCATCACCTGATTTCCTAAAGTAGCTTTTTTCCCCCCTCAGCTTCTCAAGCAGCTAAATTATATGAAATCTTGTGTGGCCGAAGCTGAACCTCTCAGATGAATCTAGTTTGGGAGAAGGAACAGGATGGCTCAGGAGATAGATATAGGAGCTGTACATGTGTGCATATATATATACACACACACACACACACACACACACACACAACACACATGCACACCCCTTGAAGTCAGTAATTGTACCAGGACTCTGGTTGGATGATTGTGTTTTAACAGTACCCAAATTCCGGTCCGTGGATCCCCGACAGCGTCCCTTCCTTGGGGGACACTAAGAGGAAGATACGAGGTAACAAAAAAGCTAGGGTTTTGGGAAGATGTAGTTCAAAAAGCACATTTGCTCACTTTCTCCTAAAATGAAGAGCAGTATTTTTCAGACTGCTAGTCTCTGAAGCCATGTGAAGAAGTTCAGAGCAGTCCCAAGAGATCCTTTCACACCTCAACAGTGATTTTAATTAAAATTTTGATGACAAAAGCGCATAGTCCCCTCCAACTAATTTAGTGAGTTAAAGATGACCCATAGCTTCAAAATGTCTGAGACCCGCTGAGTTATAAAATCCCTTGCTTAACAGCAGTGAGGTTCTGGGTTCAGTTTGCTTCACAGCTAAGAAACGTTCCCCCACGTTTCTGTAGTAAAAGCTTATTACAGAGGCCACATACTAAATGTTTGTGGAGACAAGCCAACCTTGCCAGTCCCAGCAGCTGTTGCTCCATTACAGCAAAAACCACATTAGAGTGCAGCAAAATAAATAAGTAAATAACTTTTTGGAGGGGTCGTACTACCCTTCTAGGCAGTCAGCCTCCCCTGATGGCTCTTCCAACACTCCTCATTCCAACACTCACAACCAAGCCTGACAACAGACTGCAGACAACCTCGGGGCTTCTCATCTCCAGCAAAGGCAACTTTTTAAAAATAATAATATTACAGGATTAATTACTGAGCAAGGTCTCTGTAAACTCATCTGCTTTTAAAACATCTACAAAAGCACAAGTGAAATTCCAGAGCTAAACAAACACAAGCTCCCTTTTAATTAAGCAGTGTGCCTCTCTGCAGGGGGTGACGGAGCGAGCAGATGCAGGGGGGATTGCCAATTAAGATACAACTTCTTTGATAGCAAGGGAACAGCCACACGCAGGAGGAAAAAGGAGAGGAGTTTGCCATGGAAGTCATTATTTTAATTGGCTGCTCAGCCAGATTATGCAATCCCTACATCTGATGTTCCATTACTGATCCAAAATGCTGAAAAGCCAACAAAACACATTCTAAGCTGCTCATATCATGTTAAGCCTAACGCTACCCGCGCTTCTCACTCACCCTGTTTTAGAAAGCTGTATAGCAGGAAGTCTCTATTTTGGAGGACAAAGTGAAACTGGCTCTGGTCCATGAGCTAATTTTCTGCATAAAATGCAGAAACAGAACTCTTGGTTTCTATTTCCTATTATTGGTTATTATTCAGTAAAGACCATATACTCTTAGCTAAAACTTCTTGAAAGGAATGCACATTGGTTTTGGCTTTAGCTTAAAAAAAAAAAGTTTAGAACCAAGCACATAGCTAAAAGCTGCTGGTATGAATCAGGATACACTCAAAAAGCAAACCTCGTGATAGCTAGTCATCTTCTGCATAACTTCCACTGATCTGACATAATATTTGTTATGTGTTGACTTTTATTTTCTGTAATCTGAACAGCAACACTGACATTTTCTCAGCTTCTCAGCTATACATTATCTTTCACTTTTATTTGTCTTTAATGGCAATGCAAAGCACTTTTTGCATAGTATCTCCCATTCTTCTATGCATAAAAAAAGAAAAAAGAAAAAAAAAGCGCAAGAGACTAAGAAATGGCTTCTTTCATTTGCAGCATACTCAGGTACTCAGGTTCTTGATCTTGTTGCCTTATATGCTACATCCCAACCACAGACAACAGAGATTATGTGGGAAAGGACAAAGACATGGAAACAAAGAGAAGCAGCAGCTGCTTTATCAGCTTTTGCTGCCTTCTTCCCCTGCACATGAGTTGTTGCCCAATCCTATCAAAATACAGGTACAGAATGGGATTTCACTGCCTCTACTCAAAATAAATGAATGTGACAGAAAAGGGCCCCTCGTCTTTGCGAACAGAAGAGCTCACTTCTAATCAGCCATGGGATAGCCAGTAATGCCTTTCCACCTTGGCAAGGCAGCCTGGGCTGAGGGAGGCTGGCACAGAAAAGCTACTCCTTTCACGTTCTCTGCAGCTTGCAGGCAAGTTGAAAATAGCAGCAATACTAAATCTCGCGTTTGCACACAGCAAAAACAAATTCTGGCCTTTGTGGTGGGAGAGTAAAGCCTGTAAAGGGAACCTTATAGGCTTAAAGCACAGAGTGCTGTGTAGTGCCTACTTTAGAGAAAAATGTATACAATTTGAAGATATGAGTATGGAATGCTACAGTGAAAAGCAACCAACTCACTGTTTGGAAAAGACATCAATGAGGATTTTACTGAGAACTGGCAGAGCCTTCCAGGGTCACAGTCCTCCTACAGGCCAGCATGTCCCTGAATCCTCCCATAAACTACACCCCATTGCCCACACTGAGGCTCTCTTCAAAGCACATGCTCTTCCTGTTAGACTTTCTTCTCATTTCTAGCCCAAATTGATTCATAGCCAAAGTACATCTTTTTATTCTTGCTCCAGTACTTTGCTTTAACTAACTCACTTCTTTTCCTCCTTTGTACTCCCCTCCAGTTTGTTTCTAATTAGCAACCAAGCTCCTTTTCAGCCTTCATTTTCTTTTATTTATCTCCTCCTGAAAGAACTTCTTTGCATGGTTTTGATCATGCTACCAACTTTTATCTGGTCCTGGCCCAGTATCGATCTTGATAAGGAGGCAGCTTAAAATCCAATGGCTTTTTTTTTTTTTTTCTCTCTCCTTCTCTCCTCTCCAGTGGAGAACCCACCAGTAATATTTCAGTGATCATTAGAAAAGCCTTACCTTACCTGTCATGTACCTCTGACCTTCCAAGGCTTCACCTTAGACAGAGCTCTCAGACCAGCTGACACATCTCATTTCTCCATTGCTTTCCACTGCAGAGCTCCCAGCTTTCAGGACAAACCCTTATGAGTCCTTCAGTGCATGTCCTTACACTCTGTCTTGTATTACCAGTGACAGGTATTCTTTTGGCACTGCAAAACCAGCAATGAAATGTCCTACTGCCCCCACTCCCTCTCGAAATGTGATCTGTGTAGAAACTGCTGACTGTCAGACCCCAGACCAAAAGCTCCCCACACCTCTCAAAAGCACGTTAAGCATACTGCTAGTGCAAAACACGGGTACAATGCTTTCAAAGTGCCCTAAAACTGGGACAGCTTACTAGTATTACTGTACTTGGCTATTAATCGGTATCTGAAAAACATGCCTGCAAAAGGAGTTTTCAGGAAAGTAACTTTATGAATGAAAAAAGCAAAGGAAATTGATTTCTGCCGGTTAATTCCTACATGCAGCAACCATGAGTATTCCATATTACAGGTCTCTCATCACAAAAAAAGCAAGCCAATTTTAGGTAGCTAAATCAGGACTCTCAACCCCTCCCATACTCGAGGAGGGTATCAGGCTCTAAACTCAGAGCACTGAATCACCTTATGGAGACTCAAGGGATTTTATGAGGCCTTGACACTCCCAGATTAGATGGCTGAAAATGGATGTGACCACTGCTCTTGGCCATCTAATTTTCACTTAACACTCCTGGGAGTTAGATACCTCAAGTGCCTTTTAACTTTTTGCTCCAGAACTATATAATGGCATTAATGCAGCAGTCAAAAAACAAAGCACCAGAATATCATTTTGTCTTTCAAATATATGATTGTAGTCATTATGGTCTCAAGAGTTTCCTCTGATTTTTGGCTTTTGGAGGAGATACTGTAACTAAAGTACGAGATATGGACAAGGCAAACTTCAAGCCAACAGGCTGTATGCAAGCAAAAGCACAGAAATTATTTGAAGGATAATATTAATGTAAACCACATTAATGATACTGCTTTTTAAGACATAGATTTCATAATTCCTTCTTTCTATCCTTGGCACTTTTCTCCTTTGAAACAACTTGTGGACTTAGAAAGCAAACAAAACACCAAACCCTCACTTCTGCCCTGCCAACAAAAACTCTCTTAAAACATAGCAGTTCTTACAAAGCAGCGCTAGAGACACTAAACTTACACATAACTCTCATTGGGCCTTATCTGACAGAATGCATTGTCAGAAAGCAGAAATCACTGGGTTGTCTCACATTTTTTGTGATAGACAGTCCTCCATTTTAACACAGTATCACTGTCAATATCAGCCCTGCTGCATGTAAAACTGGTGCAAGGATTTTGTTGTTTATGCAACTGCAATGAGCCCGGCGAGACCGCTGGCATTTCCCAGCAGCTCACACATGGTGCATGTCCATGCAGCACCTTTGTAAGGTTAGAGAAGCAGCGCAGATCCCACACACCCTGTATCAAAGCAAATGGCAAGGTATGAAGCAGCTCCCTCTCTAGCACCTACCCCTCTTCCAAGTCACAGCAGTAACCGTGTCAAGCAGCACAAACAAGTCTCAGACTGAGCAGGAGAAGCAATGCTACAAAGAGCTGCAAACGAGCGCTCTGTATCTCTACAAGTTGAGCAACACATCAGCCCTGCACACTCACAGCTTCCAGGCTGCTGGAAATCTCTTCAGAAATGGAGCAGATTACCTATAGTCACTTCTCTGAAATGCATTTCTAACTGACCTCACTTGAGAATATGTCACACTTCAAGCCCTATTTCCGTCTGAGCATATTACTTCTATCTGTTACTACAAGGACCCAATTAAACTAGTGGTCATCTGTACAGAACATCATGAAGTGTAACATACGGAGAAGCAATTAGCACTGGCATTAAATGGAGCAGACAAATATTGGGTGGCCTGAGGCATAAAACACACACTGACGATTACAAGTTCATCTGTATCTTGAAGCTCGCTTGAACTTCTTGTCATCCACAATGGCCATTGGTTATTTTTTTTCCAGATGGTTGTCTTTGGAAATTCATTTAAAATTTCCCCATGTCTCCTTAGAGTTTCTGAAGAAAAGCAAATGTGAGAGCAAATACAACTTTGATGCCCTACTCTAGTAACTCAGCAAGAAGCATGTGCAGAAAACAAAATTATCTTTTGTTGCCACCAAAATTAAGGCATCCATGAATGGAAAAATGCACCACAGAGAACCCACCAATTTGGAGAAAATCTAGCTTTGCTTTTCAGTTGCTGTAAGAAAGACTAATTCCACTAGGACCTTTGGGTTGACCCACATGAACTGACGTAACAGTACATCAGCAGAGCCACCTCTCATGGTTTTGGGGGCCACCACAAAGACAAGAAGATGGGCGGTCTGCATTTGGAAAATCTATTCCCATCACCAAAGGCAATGTCAAAGACCATATTGAGTTACTGCCATATTTGAGGCCCTGTCTTGCGACTAAATCTGGAACTTGAGAAATATTATTTCTTTCGGCCCTCACTGCACTAAGATGGCTCATGACTTTGAGATCGCAGCTGCTCTGGGAAGGACAAAGCTGCTCCTCTTCTAACTGCAGGTGCACAATTGGGGCTGAGAAACAATGATGGAAGAAACAACGCAGAAAATAAGTGAAATTATCATCTAATTGTATATGAAAGTCATCCACAGACTGGGTAGTTTGATTTTATCACAAGATTTTGAAGCTGTTACATAAGCCTTGTTTAAAAAGTCTGCTTACTCCCGAAATAGGCAACCATTGGTCTCACCGATGACAGCATATACTTTTGTAACAAAATGCCCCCTTTTAATGGAGGGTCACCACCACGGGCCTAAGAAAAATCTCTTGACGAAAAAAGCCTCCGGGGATTGTGCTGATTTACATTTAATGGGCTTATTACCCCTGGACAAGACTTTCCTCATCGTTTGGTGAACAAGAACACATTTTAACGAGTAACTGCTCTGTGCTGCTATAGCAGAGAGGTTTGATAGCTCTCCCAGCCTTGGCATATAAGGTCACAGGAAACTTGGAAATGCAGCAGACTTGGCAATGTCAGCAGGCCTGTTCCAACATGAGTATTTATGAGGATTGTGAAGTTTCTCCCACTGCTTCTCACTACAAGACTTTGTGTATAGTTTTATACATACATCTCTCATTCTCCTACTGAGGACATAGATAAGCTTCTAACATTAGGTTTTCCATAAAACAGAGCTACAATATAAGACTAGTGACAAACGCAGGCATCAGATTCCTGCAGTGCTGGTATTTTGTTAAGAGTTTCAAAGGAAAATAACAAAGACTTAGAGAGTAAAATAAAGGTCTCTTCAGAAAACAAAAGTTTAAGTCTGTAAATCTTTAAAACCTAAAACACTCATTAAAGTTGCTGTCTTCATCATGTAGATACCCTCTTAGGCGATTCTTGTCACTAAAAGCAGCAAGAAATAGATTAAGAACCTGTTTTGGGCAACGTTAGTTTTAGCGTTTGATTTACTCTTCACAAAAAAATAAACTAAAGCTTATTGCCAACGATAAAGTTTAATCTTGCATACCTCAGGGCATCACTTTGAAAATTTTCATGGTGAAACTTGTCAGTGTCATGCAGGGTAACAGAGTAACACCATGGTGACGAATCAGTGGTGGAGAATCATTTTCAGGATTTTGAATTCTCAGAACCCACAACTCCAATTGAAGCTGTAAAGTTGCAGTTCAGAGAAAGACAGAAAACACAGCATTTAGGATGTGACATGTTAAATATATATGACTTCTTTCATCAGCTTTACACAGCTAAAAATTGCATAAAAAAATGAGAGAGAGAGGCCAGATGTTTAAAACCACAGACCAGTAAGTTTAATTTCTATACAAGAAAAAATAGTAAAAAATATAATATAAAATAGATCCACGGGTCTATTAATATACCGGGGAACAATCAACAGAGGTTTTCCAGACAGAAATCCTGCCTAACACATCTCTTCAGCTTCTCTGGAGGAGTTAACAAGCACATGAGCAGGTACACGTGGGTATGTGCACAGCTGACACTGCGCAGTCAGATTTCCTAAGGCTTTCAACAAGGACCTTCAAAGAGGCTTAAAAAAATGAGACTGTGATAAAAGGAAAGGGTATCTTAAGGATAAACTAGCAAAAACAAACGGAAGAATAAGGAACCATTAATCACAGTGATGGGAGGTTACTAACAAATCACCTTGCCACAGACCTTTTTTAGTCCATATATTCATTAATGGTCTGTAAATGTGTGTGTGTGTGAGAGGAGGAGAGGGAATAATGAAGTGACAAACTTTGCTGACAAAATGATTAAGAATAGGCAAAATTATAACTGACATGAAAGCCACAGAAGACTCTCAAGACACTATGATTGGACAGTAAAATGACAGGGTAAATTAAATGTTAATAAATGCAAAATATTGCACTGAAAAAATGAGTACGACTATCCACTTAAAATGACAGGCTCCGAATTAACTATTCTAAGTCAAAAAAGAAATGTAGTCATTACAGACAGTTTTCTGGAAACATCATCTTAGTGCCCAGCAGCAATCAAAGAAAGGCAAAAAATGTTAGAATTTATCAGGAAAGATTTGAGACTGTAACAGGAAACATCATTATGCAACAGAATAAATTCACAATTTATCTAAATCTTGCAAAATGCTCATATTTCTGGCTATCCCATCTTTAAAAGGAAAGCTACAAAGACATACAACTGAGATGAGCAGAACAGCCAAATTACCTCCATACTTTCCAACGAAACTTATTCAAGAGCAATACTTCAAAAGTAGAAATGCATTAACAGTCAATAGCTTTAAGAAGAGTCAAAGAGGACAACTGATTCCTATCACCAGCAGAAGGCTGGGCTACATGGGTGTTTTCTCTGACCCGCCACTGGTTTTATGTCTTTTTTTTCCCCCCTCACAAAAAAAATAACAGTACGCACAATTTATTTGATTTTTTGTGTGTTAACAGGGTAAGCCAGATCATGTTTAGATACGCTGTAATAATTGGGCTGAGATTTGTAAGACGCTTCTTTAATTTCCAGCTGGCCTGGAAACAGATATTTAATGAGCAGTTAAGCATGTGGCTCACAATATGTGCCACAAAATCCTTTGGTCTTATTCAGGTAACAGAATGGGAAATACTGTGTGAGACTTGAAATTATGGAGTAAATTAAAGTCGCTTCATAAATTAGGGAAAAAAAAAAATAGAACTATCCACGTCATCTCATATCCCAAAAAGTCAGGCCCACTGCACAAATCTTCTATTTTTCTTTTTTTTCCTATGCATAGTGTTATTAAGCAGCTTTTGCATGTAAAGAATATATATTGGGACTACTAACGAGGCACTAAAACAGACATTTAAAATACTGTGTATTATATACATAGTAATAAATGGGTTGGGATAGAACTCTCTCCAACCATTAGATGACTTATGCTGTTTTAGCTCAAAGATACAGGTCCAAATTGTTCAAAAAGCCAAACTAATGCATCAGAAATGACAAGCATGGGTTCAGGCAGACCAGAAGCTTCCCATAAGCAGGGAAAAATGCAGTGGTCAAAACAGAAGTGTTTGCACTCCTGCAAGAATACTCTCACATAGCCCAAAAGCAAGTGGGGAACATGGCACTTTGAGTCATCAGCAACAGGACAGCCTTTTCCCACCTTGAAGCCAGCATTTATCTTCCTGACACCAGCGTTGGAGAGGAATGAAGCCAGTCACTTGAAGTAGCTGCTCTATTATACCATCAGCAGCACATTCATCTTTTGGACCTGGCTTTGGAAGCAACTTTTCCATTTCTACCACAGCCTTTCACACTGCGTTCCTGAGTAATTACCAGCCACTGAAGATGAAGGCTCAGGCAAAATGTCTCTGACACATTTCAGCTGATGAATCTGTTTGATTTCTCTTAATGCATTTTCTTCCCTATGAACAAACCAAAATAGAGTAGAATGACAAATGCCCTGACGTACTGTACATTCTGATGCCGAGAACACTCCTCCTACATAGGAGCTATTAATTCACTAAATCACATAAGAACCATTTTTGCTATTTACAAACCTTCCACGCTGCATCATTTTTCAGAAGATTTGACTGAACAAATACACTAACACTGTAGCCAATTAAAAAGGGACATGGCCAAGGTTTTTAGAGCCATCCTGAGCATAGTCTCCGCCTCATTTTTAAGCCAGTTTTCATTTTGTAATTCAGACAGCTTCACTATTCAAAATAAAACGGAGAGTACTATCAGTACCCTCCTGTGCTAAGACTACTCGCAGCACCATTTCCATAACAAGATAATAGACTCCTCGGATACAAAGGTAGATACAGCTCAAGCTCACAGGCTCTATCCCCACCACGAGGGGAAGCTCTGTCCCCACTCGCAGAGCAGCCTGGGCCCCCTTTGGTTACCATAAAGGCTCATCTTCCTTTTAAATTCCACACCAACCTCCTTCTTTGCTACTGCAGTAAAACCCACACTGCACTGAGGGATGCCAGAGGGCCACGGATGCACCTAAGTTGCAACCCAGGGGTGGACCACAAGCTAACATCACCCAAATTATCAGAAGACCACTGATGCACTCTGAGGAATGTGATCTGCCCTGATAGAGGAAGAGTGAGAAGTGACCAAAAGGTGACCCATGTCAGGCTTAAATGTGTGTGAGGTTGATAACATGTTGAAGGGACCTCACGGTCTGCTCAGAGCCCTCGTACCTGCTCGGGGCTCCCCAGCTGTATGACATGAACACCCATCCTCCCTCCTCGAACTCTTGAGCCACGGGAGGCCCAGAACTGTACAGCTGAAAATAGACACGATCGTGAATTTAGAAACTCTTCTTTCCCACTTCTACAACTGTAATATTCTTCCCAAGTTCACCTTTGAAAGGATGCAGATATTTCAGTAAAATGCGTGTTTGTCTTTTTT
>VZSV01000015.1:6949509-6973284 GCA_013398735.1 Nothocercus julius
GCTGCCTCCCGCCCGGCTCCGCCCGCGCACGACGGGCACCGGCGCCGCGGGGAGCCCCGTGCCCGGCTCGGCTGCCGCGTCTTCCCCGCCTCTCCCGTCTCCTTACCCATCCCTCCCTTCTTCTTCTTCCCCCCCCTCCCCTTTCTTCCCTCTCCTCCTTTTTTCCCCTTCTTTCCAGTTCCTTTTTTTCCCCTTTTCTTCTTTCTCCTTTACTCCAACCTTCCTTCTCACCCCCCAAAGGAGAGGCAGGCGAGGCACCGTCATAGGCATCTTCCCCTCCAGCCTTTGGAGAGTCACCGAGGCTGCAGTGGCACCAAGATAGCTTGGTGGGGTTTTTTTTCTTTTTTCTTTTTTTTTTTTTTTTTTTTTCCCAAAGGATCCAGCAAAAAATCAGGGAAGTGAGGCTCTTGTTCACCTAATCGTGAGCAGCCCACATCCATCAGGCTGCATGGAAACCACCCCAGCACTCCAACCTTTAGTTCAGCTTGCCCCCTAAGCACCTAGGCTGGAAAAAGGGATGGGGCTTCCCTGAGGCAGGAGGCACTTGGCTCCCTCTGCAAAGGCATCATGATCGTTTTTCCCTATAAAACTTTACTTTTTTGGAGATGGGACCAGTGGAACCATATTAATGTTTCCACCATAGGAATTCTGCTATTCTGCCACTATATACAAATAGTTTGGTTTTAACAGATGAATATTTTCCTCCATGCATATTCTGGAGTTAAGAATCAAGGCAGAAAATGAAATAGTTCTCAATAAGCTTCCCTTGACTGCTGTCAGCTCTTGACTGCTGTTTGCCAGGACACGTTGTAGGAGGGGAGGTGTGAAGGAGAACGTCTCCATCACATACCCACTTGCTACTCTTCTCTCTGCTGTGCAAGCCCAGGTCCTACGCCATGGGCTTCCTACTTTCATTAAAATCGCACTATCAAGAGCGCATGTTTTGTTCATCAGAAGTCTGAAAAATCAGTACGCAACTAAGTGGTGCTAAGCAGAGGTAAATCTAAAAAACAAAACCACGGCTGAATACGTCATCCCCTTTTAGATCTCCTTCCCACTCTCTGGGTTAAGAACTTGACATGCCTTTTCGAAGGAAGGAAGATGACCACTGACCAGCCGTGGTCATCCATTCAATCAATAAATTTGATAACTGGAAGAATAGAAATTTGATTCTTCTAAGTATTTATCAAGAATTAATCAACTGGGATCTTTTATCCTGTCACTCATTGAGTTGCTGCTGATTTGATTGCTCTGGTCTTCGTGACCACTAAACTTCACTGTCACTAAAAGAGCAACATATAAAATTAGAGGACGTATGAAAAAATCTCTGGTTAAATAGCAAAGAGTTCCTTTGCTCCATACAAATATCGCAGTTTGAAGTTGGTGTAAAGTTGCTTCCCTGCCCATTTAAAAAGCTAGCAATCAACTACGGATACTCCGTGCGTGGAAAGTGCACTGGCACCCTGTCCTGTACACGTGCCTCCATGCACGTGCTCCTCCTTGTAGGTTATAGGGAAAACTTGTCCAGCCTTGCAGTGCATCAGAGCTGTGCCTGTAAGACAACAACTGCTGGGGAATTCTGACGTAAAAGAGACAGTTTCTGTGTTTCTGTTTCTTCCTCGTGTCCAGCTAGAAAAAGAGAAAGTATTGAAGTTTGACACACAGGAAAACAAATCAGCAAAAACTGAAACCGTATTTTTTGTTCACATCCATCAAGTCGGGACTGTGACAAGTGTGACCTAAAGCTCCTCACTCTCCTATTAACTTTTTATTATTTTCGGTTCTTTCCTTCCTGCAAACACATGACAGTTGTTGTCCCTTGTGCTGCCTGTGTCACTGTGCACTAGATCCAGTTGGCCAGCAATGGCAGGGAATGCTAATTCCATTTCCTTACTGGAAAAAAACAATCTCTGAATAGATTAAGAGCAAAAATGTTTCCCTAAGGTCTCAACCCAGAGTGATGAAAAATCCAGACCCACCAAACATGATTTTTTTTCCTCTTTAAATCAGTCTTGAATGTCATCTCTGTTTCCACTGAGAAACAACAGTAGGAAAAGAATACACTGGGCAAACTAAAACAGAAATGATGGACATTTCCCTAAGCTAGTAGCTGCATCCCCAAACTGAGGGAACTGAGTGACACTCCCCAGCCCAGGATGGGGCAAGGCCGGATCACATTTCAGATATGCCATGAACGCAGAAATGCCGCAGGGCCAAAACTAGGGCTGGTTAAAGTTACGGGCTCAGTGACAGCAGCAGCTGGTGCTCCTGACCTCAGGGAATTATCATTGGTTACCCGGGCCTGTTGCACTCTCACGCCTTTCAGAAACTTGCTAGGATTTGGGTTGTTCTGCGGACTGCAGCGCGGGCCCCCCGGTATTGCCCCGAGCATGGACAGGAGGGGCTGCGGGGGCAGCGTGAGCACAGATAAAAGTAACTTGCTCTGCTAGGAGACGACTCCGCTTACTTTCACTGCCTTTAGAAATGAACAGCTGCTGCTCAGGTTTGCCAGCATCCAGCACTCAAAAACTGCAAGTGAGAGCCTCAGAAATAGGATGATTGTCTGTAAAACATTCTGATATTGAAAAAATAGCCTCTTTTTATTTGGCTTATGATTACTAAGTCTGCAGGGATCCTTTCTTTTTTCGAGCTTTTTCCTCAGTTCAGGAGGAGCAGAGGGTTTTTCTTTTTTTTTTTTTAATGAATGCTGGGATGCAAACATAATCAACTAATTCCAGGAGCTGAGGCTTCAAGATAAAAAAAAAAAAAAAAAAAGTATACCTTGTCACAAAGCTCCCAATGCAATCTCATTGCATTGGCATTGGCAGCATTTCACTTGGCTCTGGAAATAATAAAGTGGGAGACTGAAATGACAAACAAACTGGAGATCCAAACCAAAGTACCACCGGGGAATGTAAAGCAGATGGCCGGGTAAATAAGACCAGCCCAAAGAATCGTGGTATCCGGCACAGTAAGATTAGTGACAGCATCCAATGTGGCAGCCTCCTTCCTATGAGTGTTCCTGGCATCATTCAGATCTCGATGGCCTTGTTGTGAATTATTAAGATCAGTTAAAAAAATAAATAAATAATAGAGGATTCTTTCAATTGCAAATAAATTAAGCACCCACTCATGGCAGAGTGACATTCAAGAACATGGAGATCCCACCTAAAGGGTCCAGAACAACTCCTTTGAAAGATTTTAATGTCAGCCTGTGCTGCGTTGCTTACTTGAACTGGTTATTTAGATATCACAAGCATAATATTGATTTGTCCTTTCAGGAAGAATTGATTATTCAGCATGCTTCTATTAAAATGTCTGCTTATTGTGTAAGCTTTGTTTCAATATACAATAATGTTATTTTGTCAAGTGATAACATTTAAAAGTTGCAAAATTAAGGCTTTGTTAAACCGGGGAAGGTCATGCACTGCAGAAATTAGACTTTAGGCCTCCCTAACACAATGCGACTGTTAGCATATGAAATCACATAGCAATTTATTTTCAGAAAGAAAAAAGAATCTAAATTACAATATCTTCTGTCATACTCTGTTTGCTCAGCAGAGGAAAACACATGAGTATCAACTGTGAACATCTGAACTAAGCAGAGTGGCTAGAATGCCCTGCAGATCTCCATCTGGTCTGATCCTTTCTGTTTATCCTAATCAATACATTGGTTTATCAAAGAAGAAAAGCAATTATTGCACAGCATGTTACAGACTGCCAACTACAGCAGATTCTCTGTGCTACCAAATATGATTTCTCTTTGCTTTATGTCCATCCCTAGCACCTAGCAAAGCTATCCTGTCCTGTTCTGCTTCTGAGAGTCTAGTTGTTGTCTTCACTTCTCGTTCTTTTGCATGTCTAATGTCTAAACCCACAATATTTAAGACTAATTAAAACCTGCATGCTTTCCTCTGTGCCTTTCCAGAGTGGGATTTTGAAGTTTAGACTCTGTAAGAAAAGTTTCTGCAACCTCTTGGAGCTAGGTCTTGCCACGTTTGTGGGCATCACTGCATGACCTCCCAGTCTGAAATAAACAGCACTGAATTATTTTGAGATGGCAGTGAATTACTGTCCCTCTCGAATGGATCCAGCATTCCTGTCCCCCTCTCCCAGCCTGTCTGCTCACAGGCTGGTATATCCACTGGACCACAGCCAGGCAGCCATAGAAATGTATTCAGTGAATAAGGTCTTCCTTCCCTATCAGCCAATAAAGATAATTACAGAGGCCAGCATATATTAATTTGGGTTCAGTCCTTCTCCCACTCAAATTAATGTCAGTTTTGCCATTGACGCTGATGTTAGCAGAAGCTGGCCCAACAACGCGCATCTAAAATCAGCTTCTTCCTGCCGTGTGCTATTCCCCCTGCTTCTGCTTTATGGGATGAGGGGCTCAGCGGCCCAACGGGGAATCAGCGTTAAAAACACAAGGCAAAAACACGCGACAGCAAAGACAGGCAGCTGAGCAGCTCTCAACACCTACTCCTGCCGTTCAGGCAGCTAGAGCTGAACAAGGATCAAAGTGGCACCATCTCCGCCTCCACACCGCACAGCGTGGCCGCCGGGCGCGCTCGCCCCTACAGACCTCGTTTGCCAAAATGATCGCTAAGTGAGGGCAGAGAGACGACACGCTCGCGGAACGTCGTCATCCCCCGGGAGCCGGGGAGCGATCACAGAGCAGGCGGCAGCTCCTAGGAAGGGTGCACACGTGGCCCGTCCAGGTGTGCGGCACATCCCACTCTCCTCGGAGGCTTCCAGAGCTGCTCTGCTGGCTTTTTGTCCAGTTTCCAGAATGCAGAAGTCGCTCATTATCAAATCAGCGGTGCCACTCCAAAAATCAGAGGAAATCCATCAAGGCCTATGAGGTTATTTTGCTGTAACAAGCAGCCCTTGTATCTCATTTTTCAGAAATGAGACCCAGCCCCGACGTCTCTATCTGTGCTCTGTATGAACCTGGATACATGGCAGCTGCTCAGCACTATGGATGTGCAGCTCTGCCCCAGGGCACCAGCTCATGAACCCCCTGCATACAGGTACATGTGGCTCCCTGCAAACAGATATATTCACATAAACTTATATATATAATCTTCCATCTGAAATAGCATTTTTCTTTTCAACACCATTCTGCCTATCATTATGGCTCAGTATATAGTCATATGGGCAGCAAGACTCTAGCCACACATCTGTGGAGCCCATGGAGCAACCCCTGACTTGCACACAACTCAGGTTAGACTCTTTTTCATATTCTGTTCTTACAGTAAATTTGCAGAAACTTTGCTTACTGGATGTTCATCACAGTGGGTATAACTATAAGCAATACCTTGCCTGCTACACAGAGCAGAACTACATGCTGTGGTTGCTCATATACCTTTTAGATACTCTAACAAGTGAGGGAGAAAAGAAGAGAAAAAAAAACTCCACCTATTTCTAACTGAAATTCCTCTACAGTCTCTGTCTCAGCTGTGAATGCTCTCAGTTATACTGGCTTCCTTTAAATGATCATTCCCCACCCTGTTTCCAAGAACAGAGAAAGTAACTCTTTGTAATTCCAAACTCCCCGCCTCATGCCAGCTAACATTTACCCATCAACTGCCAAGGCAAGCTTCACATAGAGAAAGGAGGAAAAAAAAAAAAAGGAATGGCACATTAGGAAGATCGGCTCTGATTCTTACCTCCACCAGCAGACTTCGTTCAAAGCCCTCAAATACTTTTACTTTGCTGGAAGTCTGCGAACTATTTTTAGTTTCCCTAGGGGATGCCATATACAGAGCACAGCCCCCTCCCTGTCATTACTAATGTGCCTAACATAACAGCAGGACACCTGCTGCTAGTGAGTCATATTTTGTGTGCAGCTGAGGGTGTATATATATGCATTTTTATATATATATACACACACACACAGGCAAAACAGAATGACAATTGCTTGTTTTCCTCCACACTCAGTGTATTGTTTGTATTCTAAACATTCTGTATTCTAAGGAAATCAGTTCAGGGCAAAAAAGACAAAAGTCTGATTACAAATACACAGTGAAAGTCATGTTGTCCTCAGACGGGAAGCTCTAAAAAGCTGTAAGAGAGGTGTGGCAGAATTAGGCTTGTTTATATTTGTGATATATATATCTATGTGTACACCTACACCTGCATTCTTACACATGCATGTTTGTCTTAACAGTGATTGTGTTCTTGCAAGTTCCTGTTCTGGTACATGCAAACTAATACTTTCATTGAAAACATGAAAAGAAATTCAATCATTTTGAATCTAAAACTCTATCCTGAGCTGCCTTCTGTCTTCACACACACGGTTAAAAAGTACGGTCATAGAAAATAGGCATGTCTGGGGGAAAAACAGCTTTATAATCTGCCAGCACAGAGAAGAGAAACCTATTAAATATTCCCCATATGAGTTTCCAGGTACAAGGCAGAAGTAGCTTAGTGCTTGTACCGGGGCTGTTACAGAGCAGCCGTATTCCCCTTTGTTTGCTCCATAGCCGCTACGTGCAGTGACAGACGTATATAGAACAAGCCCCTGGTCCGTGCTGGGAGTCTGATTTAGCTCTCCCTCACAAGCTATGCGTTACAGTTATGTGCTGCCCTTCTAGACATTGGAGAGCTGCAGTAAAGCTCTGCTGGGTTTGCTTTGTGATCAAGGGAAGAGCTCTCTTTTCCTCTTTGTCTCTATCTCTTTTTTTTCTTTTTCTTTCTTTTTTTTTTTTTAAATGTGAAATTTTGGTTATTCCTGTTTGTGAGCAAAGTCTGTGTCCTGATTTTTTGCCTTGGGCAATCATGTGTATTTTCACTGCTGATGGATATTAGATCTCATCACTTTTAACCTTAGCTTACCCTACTGTCCTGAAATTCTACATCATATTCACTCTTATTAAAGACAATGTTAAAAGCCCAGTAACCCTAATACAGATAAGATAAAGTCCTATGTTAAATTTTAGAACAGTGCCCAATAACCTAAATTTTCATATTCCTGAAGATCTCTGTAGATTTTCAAATACGTTTCTTTAGAGTTTTCTTTTCACTATTTTGTTTCTCCTTTTGAACTGAAATAATAGCAACTAAGAAACTCTCACAGCCATCATCCTGTCTTGTTACCCTTCTCCAACAAGGACTGGACTAGGCAACAACAAATGGCCAAACTTCCCTTCATTCAGCAGCTCAGGGCCTTGTGCTGCGTAACTCCCCCAAATTGGAAGTGCCTAGGTAGTTGCCCTTATATATGTTCCAGGATCTCTGAACGGAGCTTAGAAACCTATCTCAAACCCAGTAGTTTAAAATAGCCCTTAGCAAATCTACATCTTAACAGTCTGTCAAATCTTTAATGCATGGGGGAAAAGGAAAGCATTGCAACACACCCGAGCATCATTGGATCCTGCGTCTTCTCCACCAAGCAGCAGCATAAGTGAAAAGCCACGGGTTCTTTCCAGGGGATTCTCTCATCAACAGTCCCTCCCTCTCTACACCAAAGTCCTCTCCAGCTTCTGCTGATTGCAGCGTGAGAAGCAGGACTTCAGGCAGACAGATCCTGAAGCTTCTGCAATTTTAATAATGAGCACGTCAGCGTTGCCCACACTCTCCGTGGTGCTCTAATCCCCTCTAGTGCTTAGATCTCACTTAGAGTATTGAATTGGCTGTAACCTTTGGGCTTTACAGAGCTGTGTCTTTTAAGCACAAGCAGCAGAAGCTCTGGCTTTTTGCTTTGGAAGTCCTGCGTTCAACTCTGCCGTCAGCAGCCCCCCTAGAAACCTTGCTTTGCACCTGCCTTGATCTAAAAGGGACAGAAATAACCAGCTGCAAAGGGAAGAGCGATGAACAGAGTGCAAGGGTCAGTACCCCCTGCTTTCTTCCAATGATACCCTGAATGTGCCATTACCACAGTGGCTTTATATGCTTGTTAAACAAAAAAGTAGAAGCAGAAGGGGAAAAAAAAAAAAAAAAAAAAAAAAAAAAAAGGGAAAAAAAAAAAAAAAAAAAAAAAAAAGTTGACACGTCTGCCTTGAATCCCAATTAGAAAAGAATTGTTTGCTTAAGTCTCAATGTATTTAGAAAATAGAGCATACATTTACAAAGGATGTTTTGTATTTACAGCATGTCTATCTGGTTATACTGCTGCAATATAATTGTTTTCCTGCTGAGAATTATAGCAGTGAAGTTACTCCGGGTACGATTACAGCTAATTATAGTTTCACTTTGGAATTTAAAGGCTCCCCTGCAACACTCCCTCCTTCCCACTTATACTCAATGGCCTTGGAGCATGTTCTGACTGCTGCCCATATTTGTAGTAACTGAGATTTATAAGGTCACTGCCAGCTATGTGACAATCGGATGCATTTGAGGTGTAGCTGCTAGAAATGGCCAAGCCATTATAGTAACAATGTGAGCAAAAACCATAAAAAACACCCCTTGCTGAGGCTGTAACTGAGGTGGTCTAAGCCAGCACCGTGTGCTCGCAGGGAGCTCTAACCACAAGAAGGTGGAACCCACCCCCTGGCAATTCTCTGGCAGCTTTGGGACGAGAGCGCTGCAGAATTTCTGTCCAAATGGGAAATTTTGACAAACAGTTATATGCGTGGCAGTTAAACAGCTGAACAGTGGGGAGGCATCATGCCTATGCAGACTCAGCACAAGGTGGCTGCTTCAGTGGCAGAAATAGAGTATTAGTTAAACATGGCTACGACACAGATGCAGCTTGGCCAACCCCTGGTGAATTCAGACTGCTCCCCGGTGGGAAACTTTTTTTGACATTTTTCATAACTGCAGCTGGAGCCAATGAGCAGGCACAGGGAGCAGCACCCTGTGCTTCCAGCCACCAAGGTACCAAGGGGAGTCTTCACATGGCTTCTCCACTGTCTTTCCCTGCTTTACAGGGGACTCCGCAGTAAACTATGGAAGGCTCCTTTCCTATGGAAGCAGTTTGTACATGAGCCGAGATCATTTTGGCCTTGGCATTAGAGCAGCACAAACCATGTTCATGCAGTGGAACCGTTCAGACACCTTAAAAATCTCTGCCAAGTATCTGCAGCTGGATTGAGAAAGGCGCCCTCGGGTAGGTCCAATTTCTGCACGCTGTACATGCCCCAGATGGTGCAGCTACGGAAACAAATGTACACCATTGCTGAGCAGCACCATGTGTTTCCAAACAAAATGTCATTGAGTTTTCCAGATTAAAGCATTAAAAATGTATGAGCAACAACTGTCACACACAGGGGAGCTAGTAACTCCAGTAAGGGTTTTTCCCTTTCAAAACCAGGCAAGTTCATTCTTAGTAACAAAGTGTTCTTATACAGTTATAGATTCATCAAGGTTAAGGTCAGGAAGACTCATTAGACCTTCGTTTGCCTTTATAGCAAACCCTTGTATTGTGCCAATTGTCTCTGATCAAACAGCTAGAAGGCCCAAGATAGTCTGGATGGCAGAAAAGGAGCAAGTCTTACTCTGATGCCATCAAAAGGTGGAGAATGCTTTTTTCTTCTGGTCATCTGCTCTAATGACTAAAATCACCTTCTCAAAAACAAACAAACAAACAAAACAACAAACAACAACAAAACAGAAAACCAAAACCACATGACATATATCTGTTTCAGTTTTCAATAGTATTTTCAATAGAAAATATAAGGACATTGTATTCCCAGAGAGGGACCTGGGCACAAATAAATTACCTGAGACTTCTTTGTGATCAACCAAATAGACTGAGCCACTTAGGTTTTCTATTGTCAGACACTTCCCTTGACCCTCAAATAATTTCAGTAATTCCTTCCTACACATTCTCCAACTTTCTCATTTCATTGCAAAGCTGTAAACCAGAACAATATTTTGCTATTTCAGAATTGGTTTCAGCAATGTTGCACAAAGAAGTAAAGTTACCTTTTCCTGGTATTCACTACTCCGTGGCTTATATATTTCAAGACCACATTAACTCCTTTGCCCAGATCATCACAGCAGGCATTCAGGTCAAGTCACTTATTAGAACATCAAGAAGCTTTTCAGAGTGCTGCTCCCTTCATCCCAAAAGCACAACCACATTCTGTGCTCCCCCCACAGAACTGTGCACTGGGACAGACCAAAATATGGTTTGATGGACTCTTCATCCTCTTCACTCTCTTTATCTTTTACAGATTCTTTCATCCTATGTTTTTGTTACAGGTCACTGGTACAAACACTGGAGAGCTTTGAGAGTATTACTTAATCCTAATGTGCCCCAGAAACCGGACATCCATTCATTGCTGATTCTCCATTGAAAATAACTTGTTGAGCTCTGTCAGATGCTTCTTAATCCATTTAACATATACACCAGTGTTACTGAATAGTGCTAATGTCTACTCAGAATGTTATTCATCACTCAAACACCTTAAAAATGTTTAAATGCACTAAATTTACAGAATCATTTTTGTCAACCAAACATAATATATTTGAAGGGTAAAATTAGGCTTTTTATAAAGTCTGCCATAAAATCATGTCATTTAAACTATTTATGAATTCACTTTTGCATCATCTTTCAAATTATTTCACCTCCAAATAATTATAAACTAGCTAGCTTAACTGCATCTCAGGAAATACTTCCTCTCAGCAACCTTCTCCTTATATGTATACTAATTTAGAATTAGTATAGTCACTTTTAACATGACCACGTGAACATGAGCTCATTAATGGGTCAGTTTGTTGTTTTTAGGGAGACCGGCCTGGATTTGCTCCCCTTCAGAAGCTGCCATACGTAACCTGGCCTTCAATGGGACCTTATGCCCAGTGGCAGCTGTACTGCTCTTCCCAGTGCCCCTCTGCATCTACCCTATTTACAGTGCCTCACTAACATTTCCAAGGTAAACAGACAAACAAAAAGTCTAAAGTAGCTCAAAAGCAGCTTTATCAGGATCCCAGTGCTGGGGAAAAATACAACTGCTCCTGGCATTCTTGCATTCGCCCAGCAGGATATACAGCCATTGCTGCCTATGATCTTTTGATATAGGGCCCTCTATATATCTGCTCTTTGACTAAATAAGTATGAAGTCATTAACGTATTTCAATGGGCCAAAGGATAGGCAGGTTTAGGATGGGATTAGGCTATCAAGAGAATACTTATGCCTGGATTGTACATAAGGCCCATCCACAGAGACAAGAATTTCTTTTTACCAGAATCCATCTGTTTTTCTTCAGACTGGGTTATTTAAAGGGACCTAAAGGTATCTGGGATCTCTATTCCCCTTGCCAGTTCGCCACCCTACTGTTTTGGACAAGTTCATTCTGTCCTATCAGGACCACTGCTGCTTACCTCATCAAATAATAACGAAACCATGAGGAATTCAGCAGCTCAACAAAAAGTGCTGTATATTCCGCACGCAAAGACAAAGTGATTTCTCAGTGCTCCCGTTGCTATTCAGAAATCACGTAAGATAAAGCTGAGACAGTAAGTAAAGCATGTTATAAACCCGAAGCCATCATACTTCACCAGCATACCTCATTTGCTCTGCTGTCAGCTGCTCAAAACCACAATGAATAGAGGAAGGGGGAAAGAATAAAAGAATGGCAAAAACGATATGCAACCCACTAGATGTTACACTTAGCTTTTGGCAGAGTATTGACTCCTGAATGATCTTTGTCAAATCTCATAAAAAAAAAAAAAAAAAAAAAAAAAAAAAAAAAAAAAAAAAAAAAAAAGTCTCTTGCTGATGAGTCTTGCTAGAGGCACTAAAAATGGAGTGCGGGAGGGGGAAAAAAGGCAATGGAAAAGAAGGCTTATTTTTAATTAGTAAATTACCTGTGTCTGTGCTTGGTCACGGTTCTCATGCGATCTAGGAAGGCTGAATGCTTGAGGGCTTCAGTTTTTTGTTCGTTTTAAATATTCATGGCATTTTAAATGTCTTCCGTGATGGGCTTGGTGGACCCGGCGGTAAATGGCTGAACGAGCTCTCCGTGGTGTAGAGCTTCGAGAGCAGGGCAGCTAGTTCATAAACACACTCAGCCAAAGCCCTGCTAGCAGAGGCCAGAACAGAAAATTTACAGTGCAGGATCTGCTGGGGACCACTCGTACAGGGAGCTGAGTGCACTTATCGATTTCAGGAGTGAGATGGATGAATGTGCAGCATGTTTGTATCAGTAATACAGACATTTTAGACTGGCTTTGTGTGGTGGCATTTTGCTATGACCTGGGGTTTTGCACATCCTTTAACGCAACTATTCAAGTTAGGAAGGACAGTGCTAAGAACAAGGACCAAGCAGCAGGGAAGAAGTATGTTACCTAGAGCAACAATTTATCATTTCCAGGCAGTGCAGCAGGATAAAGAATAGCCTTTTGGATAAAGAATTGATACGAGACAGGAAGAAACAGGTTCTATCCCAACCTCTGCTGCAGACTTCATGGCAGAGCTTTACCTGCCAAAGACAGACATAAAGTAGAAGAAATGCTCTCCGCCTCAAAGCTGGCCTGGGTAATGGCCTGGGACATAGTGACAAGCTCTGTTGCAAAGCCCCAGTTAAAATCCCAGGGCATAAACCAGAGTGATTTAAAGTTATCTGGATCTTTCGTCACAGAAATAGTTCCCTAAGGGGTGCTGAGGTATTCCACACAGTCTTCCACTTAAAGTTTTCACTCATCACTAATCAACATTAATTCAGTGTTAACTGAGGACTTGATTTTTTCAACCAACTCATGCTGGCCTATGTTGGCTCATGGTGGCCAATATTGTCTCCCTGAAACTCCTTTCCTTTTAGAATTGATTTTTAAAAATCTCTCTAAGAGATTAAGAATGCTCCTAAATATCAGCTGCAGGCAGGAAAAGATAGTTATTGGTCTGTTTTTAGAGAGATTTTTGGCTCAATTTCTTCTTCCTACCCTGCTCATCATTGATGTATTTTTAAATGAATCCTAAAATACACACCAGGAAACTCTATTAAATAAAAATCATGAATGACATGCAGACCATGCTATTACTGTGCATAAGAAGATAACAAGACTCAAGGGACTGCCCTTTGCATTCGGCTCCTCTTTCTCACTGCAGAGCTGGCCCAGCAAATGCAAACGTGCCACAAAGAAAGGAGAGCATCCACGAGCCTTAAACAATATCAGGCCTGGAAAGAGGCCTGAAGAATAAGAGATCAGACAGATAATCAGGATGTGATGAGCCACAGCTCTCTGTGTTCTCAATTAACTAAGTGATTGGACATGCACAATCAGAGATCCCAAATGCATCATTTATAGGTTATCAGTGATATCAGACATCGGTTGAAGCAGTGCTGGACTCCCAGTGCCAATAAACTGGAGAAAAGAATTAGAATTCTGAAAGCTTTTTAAAGCCAGACTCTCACCTCAAGACACAATAAAAGAAAAGCTTTTAGATCATTCCTGGCACAGGAGTTGGAAAGCTGCCATGTTCACACAGAGTAACTATGGTAATCCATATCAAGTTGCAGAAATCATCTTTAACATACAGTCTTTAAGCCCTACAAGAAGCTTTCTTCCTAATCTGCTTAAAAATAAAAAATAAAGTGTGTTTCAAGGTCAAGCAGTACAAATAATGGGATCAAAGACACTGAATAGGGAACAGGTCGAGGTACCTGTCTCTGAGCACCAGCCATAGACCCCGCAAGCATGGAGAGCTCTGCTTCAAGAGGCATTAAATGGGCAGGGGACAGGCACCCATGCCTCACGCTTTGTGTTACAATGTGGGCTTGATCACTTATCATTTGCAATAAAGACGGCGCAATTAAGATGCACTGCAGAAAACCTACGCTTAATTGCTTCGATGCTTAGGTGGGTAAGACCTGAATACATTAGTGTGTCAGGATGACTGAATACAAAGGACTTTATTCTGTTCTTTCCTAACCCAGTTTAAGCGAGACCCAGAGTTCTCAAATTCCTGGGCATCTGAGGATTGCTAGACATTATTTATGTAGGGAAACTCAGCCCTCGGTGACACTTTGACTCTAAATATTTGGGATTGCCGTGTGCCTTGTCTAAAGGAATTTGATTCTACTATTCACTTTGTCAGTATTAGAAGGATAGAAAATCCAGTTCCATTAGTGCAAAATTAAGTTCCATTATTTAAAACCCCTTGCTACATGTAGCCCAACTCTTCCCCTCCTTCACCCCGCTTCGTGGGCACGGCAGCCCATGCTCTCATTTATTCACCTTCATAGGCATCCTCAAGCCTCTGTGTGATTCCTGCATGTTTTGGGGAAAACAAAACCTTCAAATTAGAGACAAGATATGTATAATACATAGCTGTAACCGACACAGAGCAAGAAGAGCAAAGGCAGCACAGAGGCATCCGAGGGAAAAGGCTACATGTAGCCATAAAAGGTCTTACACATTGGAATCCCAAATAGCTGCATTATAAGGACCTATCAGCAGGACAGCCTTGTACTTGGGCCTGTGTTGTTCAAAAGACAGGGAAATCTCTGATAATTCCAATAGAACATCAAAACTTAAAAACTGTTCCACAACAATTTTATGGTAACAGACCAAAACATCAGAGCGTTGGCATCTACCTCCACACACAGTTTCACACATACACAGACCTCCCTCCTTTTTTGGGTACCAAAGCTAAGTTTTTTTTTTTTCCTTTTTTCTTCTCATACACAAAATGGCTGTACCTGCATGCACAAAGAAACTCAATACTTAGCTGTCTGGTCTGTTCATATGAATACAATATGGGGCAAACATCTGTGCTTTGAAAAAAAAAAAAAAATTAGATACCCAAAAGTAGCACTTGGGCAAAAATACAATAACAGACACTGAAGCTTAGAGATGGTTTGAAAATCCGGGCTCAGATAATCATTTCTAATGTTCTGTGTTGCAAAGGCAAGATCCTGGATTTTTCAGTAGCCTATAAGTTAATTTTATTATTTGTTTAATCTAACATTACTACATATATTGCTTAGGTGTTTGCTAAATGCAATACTCATTTTACATTAAGATATTTTTTAGTCTTACCAATTGTCTGTACTTTGACATTAGTAGTTAGATAATTCTACTCTGTTTTCAGGTACAGTAGCTGAGGGAATCTCTAACGTGCAATTTAGAAAGGAAAAAAAAAAAAAAGGAATCTGTGGAAGCAGAGTCTCAAAGAGAGCACCTTTTATAGAACTGCAAAGTTATAGGTAAAATAACCACAAGAGCTATTTTTGGAGGGAGGTCCCATTTCTTCCAGGATCAGCTCCTGTTGGCTACAAACTAGCAAGGGAAATGAAATTCAAATTGGCAACTGCAAATATTTAACTTGTACATGCAAAGAGGTTGCTGGGCTCTAGGTCCCCTACCCTTGATTTTTTGAGGATTATCCTTGGATGTAGTTATTGACACAGAAAAAAAGTAGGTTATGCAGTAATTAATTCAATAAAAAGATTCAATACACCTAGTTCATAAGTTAAACCTGCAGTGAAGGCAGATCTTTACTCTTTAGCCATTTGAACAGCATTCTGCTCGGCTGCATGGCTGGTTTTCTTTTTAAAGCGAACATTCATAGCCAGTCACCCAGTGCACGTATGTTGATTTTAAGATACCAAATTATATCTTTAGAGGAGGTGCTGGCATTTATATATCTTTTGTAAATATTCCAGAGGATTATTTAGTAATTCAAAAAAAAAAAAATCAGAAAGGGAAACCATCTAGACAGATTATGGTGAACTTCAAGACTTGTGGATATAAAAAAGGGGAATATCATAGCGCTCTCTCGCTAGGCAAGATCAGCAATGATGAGTGATATGACATCATATTGTTTGAGTACTGTTTCACTGAGGAACCAGGCCTTTCCATCCTGCTTGCTGTCTTTTTCCAGAGCAGTTGCACATGGGATGGCCATGCAGCTCCTACTGAGCAATTGCCCAGCCTGGGGCGGGATTTTGCACACCCATCTGTCTACAGAAGCACTTTTGGAATGATTACTGCCCCCTTTTGTAGGTGGTGTCACCTTCCCCTTGCCATTCCCTATGCTCAGCAACCCAGCAAGATGGCCCACGTGCTACACTGCAGCAGGAGGAGATGACACCAGCCCAAGACCTGGGTCAGATTTGTCCGTATGGAGCACAAGGGTCTGCTCTGTGAGCAGCCCTCCTTTACTCTTGTTACAGCTCCCTGAGTTTTCAGGGGAAGATAAGAAACAAAGTGGTAACACTGACACAGAAGACTCCCCAGATGGGTTTTGACCAGAAGACAGTGATTTAGTAAAACAAATTTTCAGAAAGAAGGATTAGTTTTAATACCTTTTTTTTCAGAGAAGATATTTCTGAATGCTTCAAATGAGTTGGTTCTTTTACTTCAATTTGACTAAACTACTTTTCCTTCCCATTTTCAAATTTCACTGCAAGTTTGCTTTACTTTGCCTCACTTTCAGGCTATCCTGCCAAGTACCTATTTATTTTTAAATAGGCATTAAAAAAAACCCTTCCACTTCCGTGCATTGTCGCATGTTTCTCATGCAGCTTCTCCAGGAGGGTTGCAAAGAGCCTATAACCTGCTCTTGTGATTAAAATTCCCACAGTCAGAATAATTTCATAGATGATGTGGGTTAAGTCTACCCAAAACCATTTGCCACACATGCAGGTGCAGAGGCAGGGCGACTCTCACTCCAAGAGAGCCAAAGACACCATGCAACAACTGCAATGGAAGCACCCAGAGGCAGCAGCAGGTTACATTAGGAGAGAAGCAAAACAGGCCGTGGCCAAGAGCCTACGTCCACCACTGCTTCGCCCAGTTCCTCAGCCAAACTGAGGAACTGGGCAGCACTGCACTGCAGATCTCAGCACCCTTTTTTGCTCACAAAACAAAACAAAAAACAGGCTTTTAGATGCCCCTCTCCAGCAGCAGGGGAGATGCCCGGTCTGGATGCCTAAAATCTTCCTACTGTCTCTTCAGTCCAGTCTCTACTTAGGTCTCTGAGGAATAAGGTGACATCAGCAGGGAATACAACTATACCCAGTCCCTCTGCAAGAAATCAAGCACAAGCACTTCTATTTTTCCTTCAAGCAGTCCCTTGTACACCCCTATACAAAAACAAACAAACAAACAAACAAAAAAAACAACAGCAGACATGGAGTGTCAGTGAATATTTAATTAATAAGCTACTGTAGAACTGCTCAGCTAAATGAGCATCCAATGAGGTAATGACATCCGGAGAGTAAAAGCACAACTGAAACTCCAACTGCCAGATTTACAGGTCTCTGCTGCCAGGGTACAGCTCCTTCAGCTGTGGTGGTGGGAACTCATACTTTGGGAAAGAGATAGAGAATCGTATACATCAGTATACGATTCGTGTATGCACAACCTAATCCATCTGGAAAATGTCTTTGAAGATACAGTCTGCTACACCCTGCTTTGGCACAGGAGGGAGAAACAGACGGAGAGATCTTCTAAAGTCTTTTGTTCTCCATGGTTAATAACCTAGAGCTTGTCTAATATGTGTGTAGGTTGGCCCCGTGGAGGAAAACCAGCCACGTTCACAGGGTGAATAATACAAAGTGTGTGACAATTTTATGAAGAGAACAGGATAAGCTCTTAAAACGGCCGTGTCCTTTATGAAATGCTGTGAACAGCAAATCTGTCATGAACATCAGTAACTCACCTAGCCCTCTTAGTGCAGTATAACACTTCAGTATCAGGGAGGGAAAATGGTCACATTTTGACACATGTTTACAAATTAGGAAAATCTTTTGTATCTTCTCTATGTTTTTAACCTAAACATATTGCTCTGTTCTAACTGAGCACTGCAGTATTTTTAAGCAAAGAATTTTCACCACATCATGTCATGCTCAAAATATTACATTGGACCTCATTTAGAATTAAAAAAATTAAATTGTCCTATTTTTCCATGAAAGAAAAGTCCATTTCTGTCCACCCTGATGTAAGTAACAGTACATTATTGCTGGTTGAAGAAATTTCCTTCCTCACCCCTGTAGAGTTTGTTCTATGCTTTGAACTATGTGATGTTATTGTCCTTAATTGCAAAATGCAAAGCTACAAATAACGGTGGTAACAAAATTATCCAACCCTTGTTAAAATGCAGCTGCAATATGCAACCTCCTTTGATAGTGAATTCCATAGGAGAACTTCACACTGGGTGAAGCATCACAATCTTACTTGCATCCATGAAATGCAAATAGCGCTGCCTGGCAGGAGAGAGTCAAAGCAGGTTTCCAGTTCTTGCTGAAAGGTACCCTTCAACAACTGAAAAAAAAGTCTTAACTCCTATAAAGTCACTATGTGACTTCAGAGCCCACAGCTCACGACAATAAGACTTAAGCTCCCCAATAAAATTCAGAATTTTTACCTTCCACCATTAAGAATTGCCATGGAAAGCCAATATTGTTAAGCCAGGTTCAAGCCTGCAGCTTGCAACTTCCTATTATTAAATCACCTGTGTCTCCATGTATTAGAGGGAATACAGATTTTTCTTGGGACACCAAGGCTCAAGGGAATTACCTGTAGTTAAACATCTGATTAATGTCTCATTAAGAATCAGCAATAGTGTTTATTCAGTCCCTGTCTGAGCGTGGTTTTGCAATTATGTGCTTTTGAGTCTGCAGGTGTGTGAAATATTCATAATCTGAATGAAAATAGGATGGAAGTGCAGTTTACCCTTACTCATGGACTAGATGTTCTGTATTATAAATTCAGAGAAAACAGAAAAGCAGAAGCACAGTTATTACTCTGTCCAAGAGGGCAGCACTCAGACAAGCACTATGCTCTTTACAAATATATTAGACACCAGATTTTTGCCTCTAATAATTTAAGTATCAGCATCTCCTATCCACTACATGCCACCCCTGGTACCTTTGGTGCAAGACTTACTTTCAAAAACAGCATTCATCAGCTGTTTACTCCTGTAGCAATCATTGCACCAAAAGGGTCTGTGCTTCCCTGGGACTGCGTTCAGGGAAAGAGAGGGGCAAAGAGTGGCACTGGCTCACTCTGGCTGACCTGTCCACTAGATTTTCATGGTGAATCACTCATCTTCAACCTCCTTCAATTGCTTTCCAAACCAAAGGACTCACGTGGCCACACAACCCATTTGGCCATACTGTCCTTCAAATGCTGTGCAGCTGATTGCTTTGCTAGCTCCAGAGGGACTGCAAACATCGGGTAGCTGCAACTTCTGACCAGGTGCCTGGCCAGCTAGCAGCGGATCACCACTAGTTCTAAAATGCACAGCCATAATATTCTAACGTTGATAGTGCAACGAGGAATGGAGAGGAGGAGGTGGCATGGGAGGCTTGTACTTGGACGAACATTATAACGTTACAAAAGTTGGCTTCAGATACGGCAGAATCTACCCAGAAACAGTTAACTTTCCATGCGGCTGGTATAAACACTGAACTTCTACAAAAGCTGCTTCCTTTTTCTAATTTATTTTGTACTGTTGTTTTTTAAAAGGGTTGTTTCAGGATTCCTTTGGGTGTCTTATATGCCATGCTGCCACCTTGCAGAGGCTCTCGGTGCTATTGTGCAACTAAATATTAGTCACAAGAGAACTGGAATGGATAGTCAGGCAGAAACAAATCTAAGAGCAGTGAACCACCAAATGTGAGGAACACAGGAGGAAGCTGACAGATGAAGGACTGCTACAGGGCTCCTAAATCCAAGGCACGTTTTTGAAAGAGCACGTTTTTCCAAAGGAGTGTTTCTAGTGGTCTCCCTCCACCCTGAAATGGCATCGACTTAGCTGTTTGCCATCCCTGCTTGCCTAGTGTGAAGTGCCTCATATTAGCCAAAAAGAACAGAATACAAAGAACAGAGCGGTGAGCAGTCTCAGGAAACCACGTATTTAACTTCAGTACCCTGCTAAATCAGGGCTCCTGGTGGCTTGTCAGAGATGCTTATTTCCTGACTCTGTGACTCTCATTTTTACCACTGGGGCTTGCTGAGTTGTTCAGCCATTTGATGCTCTCTTGTAGGCAGACAGCTCCTTAATACATGAGATCTTTCTAAGATTGATACAGAAAAGGTCATACGCTTCTCCTCAGCTGTGTGATTAATGCTATTCAAGGCTTTAAAAATACACAGCAAAAAGCAGTAATTGTCAAGGTTTAGGTGTATGTCTCAAGAATTCATTGCTGCAATTAGGACACAATTTGCCAGGCCTCTGATGGGATAAAGGGCAGCTCCTGTAAACAGAGGAAATTGCAATGACTGTAACAAGAAAGTAACAAGGCATTTGTCCCCATTTTCACATAAAATATCTCCCTTTCCACCCGAGGCCAGGAATATTTATCAGCAGTATGTTGGAATCCTACCGATTACGCAGTGGACAATAGAATCATATTGCAGAACTGAAACACGTTACTGAAAAGCAAGACTTGAAAGTGACTTTTTTCCTAGATTCAATCGAAGAATTCCCTAATAGCATCACTAAAATCAGAGTGCCTGCAAGGTTGTCCTGTCCAGCTTTCAAGCTTTAACCTGCAGTTCTATGGGGCACAGACAAGACTGTGCCCACTGTCATTTGGGTGGCTAAGGATCACCTTCTTGTGAAGAAGTACCAAGGGAATCTTTCCTGGGAAGTTCTTCACTATTTCTTTTATACAAAAGTTTTAGCAAGGAATCTGAGGTCTTTCCTTTGTCACAGCACACAGAGTAGCCCTGCCCTTCATTTCAGGGCTCCAAACCAAAAAAAAAAAAAAAAAAAAAAAAAAAAAAAAAAAAAAAAAAAAAAACTGATGCTCTAATTAGCAGCTCTGCTGACTTCATCTGGGCTGTTAAGAAATGAGATGTTACAGCCACCCTTTGATTTTGAATCAGGAGGGTTACAGACCAGCTAGTCTCCCTTCCTTGAAGAAACTGTTATTTCTCCAAGTTCTCATTAGAAAGGAAGTTTTCACCACCATACATATCCTTTATTAAAGAGGCTGGGAAGGTAGACACAGATGTTAACTTTCATCCCTTTCCTTTTCATGCCCACTAGAAATCTGAGAGGATGAGGTAGCAATGTCTCTGCTGCACTATTTCCCCATTTCCACTGTGAAGAAGCTTTACGTAGAAATGGATGCTGAGATGAAGGTTACTTTGACAGCTACATAACTTTTTATTTTTTTGACTTACTTCTGTGTTACCAGGGCTTTTCAAAAATCCACAATAGGCCCAATTTAGCCAGACCCTATACGGAGTCCCTTGCAGCTTCTGTAAGAGCAATTAAGAAACGCTATTCCCCAGGCTGTCTTCTCATCAATTATGTCGGCAAACAGAGAGGCGTGACTGGGGCAGACCCTCTGTTCAACAAACCAGCCTTACTTATCTTAGCTGTGATCAGGGGAACCAAGTCAGTAGAGAATGAAGATGGCTAAGCAGGCCCATTTTGTGTTTGGCTTCTAAAGCTTATAAACCAAAAAGAAGTGAAGAAAATAATGAACACAATCATAAGCACTTGAAATTAAATGTGTCCTTTTGGCAGATGCAAGGACCAGCCCAGCAGCCTTCCCCAGCAGAGGGAAGAAGTAATCTTAGGGGTACCCAGGAGGTTAGCTGTCCCTGAAGCCAGTTTCCCCCAGTAAGATATCTAAATATGAAACAACAACATGTTCCATAAACTAATCATATATTATTTTATTTCTTGCAGGTTTCAGTAATTACCACCTTTCTGGGGTTATGGTATTTTGGCTGGGATTGTTGGGGTTAAGTTTTTCTAGCTGGGATGCTGTGCTGACACAGAATAAATACTTGCCCCTTACCACAGACCCCCATCACCTTTCCTGTCTCTGCTGCAAAAGTCAGATTTGTGTTTCTGAGCTAATGAAACATTCAGCAGGGTCTGGGCAGGAAGGGTTGTTATCACACTGACTCTACTGGGAGGTAGAGCATATTACAGTATTTCTTAGATTGGAAACACAGCACCTGTATGAGCTATTTTGATATAAGTCTTAATACATACCTGGTATTGCATGTTACTGCCTAAGAAACAAGAGCGCACTAGTACCTCGGGTGCTGGTAGAAGACAATTGGGAAAGTTACAGTAGCTCTAGCAAAGCCCACAGCAAAGCTGAACCGCACAGAAAACATGCACATACTTATTGGGCAACCTGTCAATAGTCTCTGCAGCCTGAGTGAGCTGGGGGCTTATTATAGAGGTGTTTTTTAAGGCTTACGAAAGCTGTGGGTGGACAACACTGAAATGAGAAGTTTTGTGCATGCAGAGGTGCCAATGGCTGGGGAAAATAGCAAGCTGAGATTATGGCTCTTTAACTAAAATCTTGGTCTACCATTACATCATTTCAATCTCCTATTTATTACTGGTTGCATCTGTTCATAAATTAGGACTATAAGCTGTCTGGACCTTTTAATGGCATGCTTGCTGCCTTAAAAGATCATCCATACAGTCATCAAAATAATATTAATAGGCCATTACTTCAATAAAGTGCACCATGGAAAGGTAACAGTGATGGAATTAGAAGGAGTAGTGACGATGAACTCCTTAAAATTCTCTAGTGCCTGGTATCAAAACATTTTACAAAGGAGATCAGCATTGCTAACCCCATTTCACAACCGAGGAAACTGAGGTAATGAGCAACAATTGAATTGCCAGAAATTAAGGAAACGAGGGATTTGAAACTCAGAATTTGAATCTGGTTACAGACCACATTCTACCATGTTCTAGAGATTTGGATTTATAATCACTGTCTCTTTTTGAGCTTGAGGTTCTGTCAGAACCTTCTCTGAAGAGTGGAAAAGGCTGGAATTGACAGCAGCCACCTTCACCAGCTCTTACTAGTTCATCCCCTTTATTCTTTCAACTCCCTAAAAGAATGCTTCACCCCTAGAAGAATTCATTTACTGAAGACATGAACACACTATCATTCACTGGGTATACTGCTGATTATTTTAGGTCTTGCCTCGGTGGAGATACTTGGGAAAATTAATCCAAAAATCCTCTGTGGATTTCCACAGAATCAAAGTAGCTTCAAGTGATTTAAGTTAAATTAATGAAGGCCTCAGTGAGCCTATCTGCCCAAAGCTTTTCAGTACCATTTATATTATCCACTTTACCACATCTTTAATTTTCAATCAGAAAATTGTATATAGACAAAGTTTCAAAAATAAAGGACTAACAAAATCCGTGAGCATTTTCATATCAACTACTTTATATAACCCAAATCTTGTAGTCCCAAACAGTGAAATGAGAGAAGTTTGCATCAGAGACTTGTGAATCCTGAAATCAGGATTTTGACAATTCAGAACCATATCACTGCTCTGGCTCCTTACTTTCTGAGGAAGGACAGAAGAGGGAGATGACTTGATGCAGAAAATGCATGAGCATAGAAAAAGTTGTACTTGGACAGACTGCTCAGGAGAGAGGAGATCTGAGGAAATGCACAGCAGCAAGAAAAACAGAGTTCAAATAAAGCTGCCCAGCAGATTTGTCACCATTCTCACTATTCAGCTACAAACTTTGTGACACCTCATCGGGGTCCTTAAGCTCCAGCATCATCATGGAATGCATCACTATGACACAGTGTGAAAATGTGCTACTTGTTCCTTTGATCATCAGACCTGTGACTGTCATTGATCTAGGTGGCTGCACTTGCAAACATCTGTTTGAGAACTGCTTTTTAAATAATTATTTGGCTCTCTGAGCTTTCATTGAAAGATGTCTCTGACCCTCCTGGCTGAGAAAAGCCTGAAAATGTGACTTCCTAAGGAGCAAAATAAAAAGGCAAATAGACTAGGATTTCACCCTTACATTTCTTTTTTTTTTTTTTTTAATTCCCTAGGAATCTCATCCTGATCTCAGCATATTGAGGATCCAGTTCTCCCATTTCCAGAAAAGGAGGACAGGGTCTGGCAGAGGATTC
>VZSV01000015.1:6973434-7047439 GCA_013398735.1 Nothocercus julius
GATGTAGCCCATTTGAACAGAAGCAGCACAATCAGTGCTGGAAGTAAACCAATGCCTTGGAGAAATGTTTTAGTTTCTCATGGGTTCATAACCTGGCCATCATATTTGACCTGCTCTTTTTCCCTGTGTACTCTTACTACATCAATGTATCATCTTGCTAATTCGCTCTGCTAGAACAGAGTCATTCTTCTCCCCACACAGTTGTACATCTCACCAAGGCTCTCATCATTTCATGCCACAGACCAGCTCCAATTGTCTTTCTCTAACACAGAAAACTGCCATTTTGTCCTATTTGTATCTTCAGAGAATGCCATTGCAAAGATGATTTTCTTGGCTTCACTTCAGACTCTCTGCTACACATCCCTCCCCTCGCTTTCCTTCAACTACCACATCAAACGTAAGCTGCTTGGTCTGTATTTTCAAGGCGCTTCACAACTTATATCTGCTTTATCCATCATTTATCACTGAATTTCAAGAGATCAGCTCTCACCTTCAATCAGCCCCAATGCCAGATGGAAGCATCCCTAAATCCTTCCCCCTCCCTCCTCAATACAGCTAACATGAAACAGCAATTCCTCCCTTCTGTGCCAGAGACTGTGGCAGATGGCACCACCCTCTTTGTTACATGATAATCCTTTTTAAAGAAAGATAACAGAAATACAGGGGAACTTTAATGAGGACTTTGCAATGGAGTTACAGAGTCTTTACACAGACTGGAAGTCATTCCTGGGGTCACTGAGTCCAGTCCCTGCTATCCCTGCATCATACAATCTCTTCATAAACTTGCTGAGCTATGTCTTTAAAGTAAATGGGGTTTTGTGTCCATTGCTATTCTTACCACAAAGCTGCTTCCCAGTCCCAGACTGTCCTAAGGCTCCAAAATTTGCCTTCATTTCTAATATGAGTTTATTTATGGTCGTTCGTTCTCCACTCTTCTCCAGTGTAATTAGTTCCCTTTCCTCTCTACAGACTGTTCCACAGCCTGTTACCATAAGCCTCTAATAAACAAAACATGCTCTTTTAGCCTTCTCCCTCCATCCTCTTTTAGCCTTCTCTCTCTGTTTTCCCTGTCTTCATAACATGCCCTGTCCACATATGCTCCTATTTTAATTCACATTTTTTAAGCACAGATACTCCACAAAAGATGTATCATGAAAGGACATTAGCAGCTCCCTATCTGTATCCCCGACACATTTCCTGACATAACCTAAGAATCCATTTGTCTTTTTCCTAAGTCCATCACGATGGTGGACACAATGATTTTGGACCAAGACTATTAATGAAAATATTGGCAAAAGTGGTTGCAAAACTCAGCCTGACACGTCATTTCCATGCTAACCTGTTCCTTATCAAGTGTTTCGTTCTTCTAATAAACCCCTCTCCAAAGCATAAAGCAGTTTACTAAAGCCCAGAACTGTTAGCCACGAAGAATTTCTTTAGAAGACCTGCTACTAGTGATGTGTATCACGTTTGTCTGGCACAATCTACTTTTCACAAGCCCCTGTTGTGTTTTGCTCCATTTGCCATTCATGCCCCTATCATCTAAATTATTCTTTCTTCAAAATGTTCTAAAGCTTTATATGTAACCAGCCCTGATCCCAACAAGGATAAAGAGAAGGAGCCATGTGCAGCCATGGGGCTACATCACGTAACGGAGCAGCACCCTCTGCTCCTGACAGGCTATAGTGAGAGATTGAAGCCCCCATAAATCTGCAGCAAATCTGATTCTGCAGAGCTGAGGTTTCACTACAGGGTCTGTTACCTGTTTTTTGCCCTTTCTTAAACACAGATACTTTATTCGCTATCCTACAGTCACAGAGTGCCACCCCTGAGCTAATAGATTTATTAAAAAAACCTTATGACTTAAGTTTGCAATTTCACACATCAATTCTTCTAGAATTTTAGGACCAAAAGTTCCAGTCACCCCCCAACTAGAGTTTAGAGAAATCTTCATGCTTTTATTTCCCTCTGGTAAAGCATCTCTACTTCTCTTTCCCATTAGCCATTACATGTTTATCCCAATGGAAATTGGTTACCTTTACTTCCTACATACACACATTGAGATCAGGTCTCCAAAATGGTCAGCGATGCTTCTACGTCCTCAGTGAAAGTACTGTATTGGATTTGTGCTGAAACGTTAAGAAATACATAGGATATAATGAGCATTTCAGAAACTCAGCAGGGGTATTAAGATGAACAAGTATGTTTTAAAAACCTGTGTGCAATGCTTGAGGTGGAATAAGCACCATAGATCGACTGCACCATTAACACAAAACGTCTTCCAGGATTTGAGTGCACTTCTGCAATAAAGAGGAGAGACCAGTGCTTGTGGCAACCACAGCCGCAGTAATTGCCTAGGAACCTTGTGAGACACCAAAGCCCAAAAGATGAAGGAAAGAGGGAATAACACACACAAAAAAATGCTGAAAACAAATATTGCGAGAGACCCAAACAGCTATTTCACTGTAAAAAATGCCTCATGCTTTATTTAGGAACAGTATCACAACACTCTTTCTTCCACCAAAATCGATGGAGAGCACTAAAAGAGTCCATTAGCATTGCAGACGGCTGTAGCACTATGGATCTTCTTTCTGAAATCCATGGGAGTCCTCAAATTCTCCTTGCGCATCCCTCCTAAAGCCTGACTGATGGGGAGAAAGCCCCACAACTGAAGCACTTAGCTCCAAGCTTGCCGGGTCAAACCGCTTGCTATGGGGCCAAAAGGTGCAGGATTGGGTCGCTTGTTTCTGAAAGAGCCATGAGAGCGCAGGAAGGAGGGAGCACAAAGAGGCACAAAATGAGACACTGGAAGACAACATTTCTAAAATGCATGAGGTGCTCCAAGAGAATCGATGTGGGTTTTTCTTCCTGTTTTACCCTAGGCAAATGGCTCACTAAGCTAAGGCCCAGCCAGCCTTGGTATAAAATACAGATTGTCTTTCTTCTCCATCTCTCCCTGGAGGGAAAATTGCAGGAAAGACCATGATGCCAGAGCCACGGAGCCAAACAAGCCCAAGCAATCCAGAGAGGGAGCCTGGGCGGAGGCTGGCGGGCGGCTGCTTAGCAGTGTGCATGCACACACCGACAGCCCTGCTCCCGAAACCCAGTCAAGGCAGCCTTTCCCGCCAGGTACATTAAATGTCACTTCACAAACGCAAGTGACAGATCACAAGCCATTTCCATCTGTAGCGGTGCGGTCTCATCCTGAACCCATTCCCCCACATCTGGCTGTTGCAAGTGGATTCTGCGTGCCCTGCAAGCACACCTCTGCTAAATCACTCCCGAAGTCTCCAAAGTACCATTTTGTTTTATAGTCACTTTCAAACCAAAATGCTTCAAGTTAATTTCTTACAATCTACTCCACTGTCTGCTTCATTCCGTTTCATCCTATAGATATTTATTCCCCTGCCAAATGTGCATTTATTTGTTGACATTTTTATTAAATTAGACTGCAATAAATCTGTCTGCATTCATGTTTATAACCCCTCATGCTCAAGTATTGAAAGGACCCCAAAGTAAGTTGCATACATTAAATGCTTGGTCAAACGCATTCACAGAGTGTTAACGCAGTCCAAGTACTGATAATGAAACGTGATAATGACCGAGCCAGGCTGGAAGGGGACACCTGAAAGCAGCGCTTTTGTCAACGCAGGCAATCGTCTCTCTCCCATATAGAAAGCGAAGATTCTGGGAATGGCTTCCCTTCCCGATTGCAATAACTTACATTTTTAATTTCCTTCTAACCAGCATAGGGAAGTGTTTGATCCCTGGTTTCAGTAAATTGTTTCAGAGTTAAATGAAGTTCTTAAGGGTTGTGTGTACCAAAATATTGGGAAAGATACAATGTTAGTGAACTTCCAGAATGTTCCACCCAGCTCTTAACAGAGAACTTAAAATCCTCCTTAGCTCTTGGAGCACTTGGTAAATACAAGAGAAAGGGAGCAGAGGAAACACGAGGCATAGGAGGGATATAATTTGCCTGATGTCACCCAGCGAACTGTCAGAAATAACAATCAGACCTGCTAAATCCCACCCAGAAAAGCCTGAGACCAGATTCACACATTTCACATTCGTGTCATTTGAAGCTTGTTTCTGAAACGTCCATGCAAAAGCAGCATTTTTATGCAGTATCTTTTTAGCATAACTTAAAGCAGCGGGGAGACCAATGAGTCATAAATTCACAACAGCAAGGTCATTCAAGGTTGAGGCTTTTCCTCAGCTCTCCTGCTGTCCCTTGTCATATCAGTCAGGCCTTGTATTATGCAGCACACGTGCTCTGCAATTCGTAGGCAGAAGGGTGGCAGACTAAGGAGGGTCCTTGTGCCTCGTTTCTCCCTCCATACCATTCACATGGAACTTGATAAAAGGAATGCAGAAAAATTCAGTGCAGCTACTCCAGAGGACTCTGAACACAGGAAATTTTTGCTAAATTACAATGTCTCAAAATTGGCAACAGCACACTGATTACGTCTCATTGTGACTGTGATGTCCTTGGCGATGGAGCTGGGAGACCGCAAAGAGAATATAATGCTCCTATATGTGACTCTAATGACTGATGATGCTCTGCTGTGGGTAGCAATTTTGAAATAACCAAGAATGACGACAGAAAATATTGCCTTTGTCTTTTAGCTTCAGAAGAACTTGACGTGTAACTAAAAGTACAATATAGTATTGCCAGCTACGCACGTGGCTAACAGGAAAATTTACAGCCCCATCAAATGTATGTCATGCTAATCTTCCCTGTACCTAGCCGTGCAGGACATCCAGGAGGCTGGGGAAAGTAGGTATTCACTCCTTGATGTGTTTTCATGTGCAAGGTAAAATCTCAGGGCACAAGGATAGCCAACAAATGCTACAGATCACACAATCAAATAAATATATTAAATGCAGCATTTTATAAATTGGGAAGTAAGATGCTTTACTCACTCTAGTTGCTTCCTGTCATTCTGATAGCTTACACTGGATAAAACAACTGCTTAATCTCACAGAGAGAAGAATAATTTGTTTTTGCTACCTGCATAGACTACTGTTATGATGACTTCAACCTGACCTAGAATCACTGCTTGCAACCCTCTTGTGTCATGGAGAAGTGCCAGTGTGCTCAGGAATAACTTCTGTTCCATGATCGTGCTCATAATCAATATATGCAGAGGGGACTTGAAAAGAGTGTCCCACATTAGACAGGGATGAAAGAGTTTTGCTCATTCCTTAACTACCATTGGATAGAGCATGAAGGACTTTTGTGCAGATAAATGTAGCTGTCACTCGAATGGAAAACACTGTGTCAGCAATCACATGGATGAAAGAGAAGAATATGTCCAGAGGAAAACACACCGGAAGGCTGAACGCAGATCCCTCGGCTCTTCTCTTCTGTTGGAAGCTCCAGATCTCCTCTGAGCTTCACCCTCCGATATCCATCTCTGCCCAACACAACTCCTGAGAAAAGTCCTGCAGATTTTACTCATAACTCGCAAGAGCAACTTGCAAATTCAGTCAGAATGAGGGACAACATCAAGTGCATTGACCATACTCACCGTTACACCCAAACTGAATATTTTGATTTTTACACACTGCCTGAACAAACTAATTTAAACTTGCGCAGGTCAGTCTCCAGGGATCGAAGACTGACACAAGAGGGGCAACAAAATCTATTTCTGATCTGCCAGAACAGCAGGTACTAAGAAGTCCAAGTGTTGTGCTGACAGGACATTTATGCTTGCCTTTGAGAGCTGGGCAAATAGAAAAAGCGGAAATTGGTTAACTTCAAGATAACACAGATGATTTGGAGAACTGCCACCATGGCGCCTTTGCTTTGATGATTGCTCGGGTTCCTGAAGATACTGGACTGAGCAAATTTTGTTTTAATCTATCCTGAAGGATTTTAGAGTCAAGATATTGTTTTGAAAATGAGGTCCTCACTCAAACCCACACGCATACTCGATTACCATGCTGACCCTTCTGTTCTGGCAGTCAGGATCTATTAATCTTCTCTCTTTCCATTACTGCAGGAGCCAATCGACAAGAGCAGTGTAATGACAGGCCCCAGTAAATCCTTCTGAAAATATTTTCCTATGAAGACAGTAACTCAGTGCCCACAGCATCTAGTCTCCTCTGTTTATGAGCTCACAAAGAGATGCAGAGAAGATGGTGTTTCGTTGGCACCTAAGAATTAAATTTACCAGAGTACAGATAAACTCTGCTGTGCTCTGCCCAACGAAAAGGCTCGGGGTTGTCTGGAACCAGAAGAGACTGACAACGTTTAAGAATCTTTCGAACAGGCCTGCAAGAGGGCAAAAGAGTGGGTTTCATGCACCAGAAGCCCATCTGCTAACTTTTCCCCTTTTTGCTCTTACCTTATATTTTTACTTCCAAGTAGAAACTATCATGAAGCTCAGTTTGTGAGCACTTCACCCATTTCACACCACTGCATCTTTCTGGGCAAAATTTGCTCTTTGTCATGAGCTGAAAGCCGCATCCAAGACCTACATCCACCTCAGTCTGAAGGGCTGAGCTTTTCACAACTTTAAATGGTGATGAGAGCTCTGGCAGACAAGCTCTGAGGAATCTAGCAGAGGCAATTTAAGAAGTTAGTGCTCCCAGTGGTCCACTCTCCCCAGAACAATTAGAGGCAAACGTGTACTTGCATTTCAATGGCTTCAGGATAAAGGCTGGAATACTAACGTGAGCCCATTGCCAGCCACTGCTTGAGCTCAAACACTCAACTTTGCACGCAGAGGATGTGCGGCTCACCCAGACCACAGGGAAGACAACATCTTCCCCAACCCCAGTGCTGAAGCCCAGCTCTCACTGCCCTCAGCTTCCTGCCACACCAGCAACACGCAGATCCTTTTCATTCGTGGTGTTTGCCACTTCTGCAAGCTTTCGCAGCAAGGCTATTTTGAGAGAGAAGTTTAGAAGTTTACTAGATGGGAAACAAAACTAGTAAGCAAGGCACTACTGCAAACCTAGATGCCTCGCTTGCTACAGTCTTGAGGCACCTTCCCCACCAGCAATAAACAAAGTTGGATCTATCAAAAGGGAGCTGGAGCAGATATAGCTGCATATGATCACAGGGAACACATGTGCACCTGGGTGCAAACCATCCTGTGCTAAAGAAATGAATCTTGAATGAAAACATACCCCTTCCAAGTTGAAAGGCTGTTCTAGCTTTTCCTTCCTCAGTCCTGCTTTTATGTTTCAAATGAGTGGCTTTTTTCCTTCATTTCCTCAGCTGAGCACCGCTTTCCCTCAGGAGCACTAGGGAACAATTAGAGCAAAGAGAAAATGGTAAAAATAACACAAACCCAGCATATTCCTCATGACACTGACAGCCAGAACGCTGTTGAATATAGCAGAGTGCAGAAACATTAACAAGTTTAATGACCAAACAGGTGAACAAGATCTGTACTTTCAATTGCTAGCAAAGTCAGTTTCCTTGCTGGAAATAACTCCAAAAGTCAGAGTACCTCCACGGCAAAATTAACACGCTTTAAAGTGCCCATTAATTTGGCACTTGAGATGATAATCACTGCATTTTTGATATTGTTTCATTTGTGGCAGTGCTGTAGTGAAAAAGCATTCAAACACTGGTGGGTTAAAATATGTGTTTTCCCAGTGGAAATTAGTACTGAAAATCAGGCTAAACATATTAGTTTGAGCTGGCTCTTCCCCCCCCCCGTAGTTTTACACTTCATATTCTCAATAATTGTAGCCCTTATGAACAATTATGTAAAATTATGTAAAATACAATATGATCAAGGTATTAGACTATTATTATCCCAATTCCAAATGCATGAATTATTTCTAGAGAGTAGCTATAGAAACCCCAGAATTTTCTGTCAGGTTGAGTTTCAGAGACTTTTTTTTTTTTTCCCTTTTGGGTGTTCACAACAATTAAGTCCTAACCTTGATAAGTTTAAAAGGAAGAAAAAAAAAACAGCATAGTTGTTATGAGTACTCATTAGGAAGGAAAAAAGCAGCTTTGATGAATTGTTCTTGCTTTGTCAATTAATTAATTGAATGGTTTCCTATTTATTTGAAGAGCCCTTCCTGGAGCAGGCATCTGGGGAGAGCTGGGATGGACATGCAGCATTTCTTAGGGGATGGGAGTGGAGAGATTACCAAGTGATTCCTGCCAAGAAGTGCTCAGATCTTTTCATGCATTAAGATCTGGCAGACTGGAAGAGGGTTTGGCTTGATAATGCAGTTTATTGAGTCACATGTTGAATGAATCACAGTTAGAGATAGCTCATAACTGACATAAAGATATTAAAAAGCTTTAGATCTGAATGAGTGCAGGTATTTTCTTCTCTGCTTGAGTGTGCTAGCTTGATTCCTGGGGTGCAGTGATACATGTTTTCTCTTGGGTATGAAAAATACTGGGTTTGGGGTTTTCATTGTTTGTTTGTTTGGTATATTTAGGCGTGTATTTATACACATTGGGAAGGCCAACAAATATTACATTAATGCAAATCTATGTCCCAGTCCTGAAATCTGATCAAAATCAAGGGGATTGCAGACAGATGAATAGTCTCAGCATCACTGGTCACATTCCAGGATTCTATGCTGAAGCATAACAATTCCCACTGATTTTGTAGATGACAAACTAGTATGCTGGGCAGGGGCGGGAGGGAAGAAACAAAATACCATGACCCATTCTTTATTTTCTGTTTCCTCTGGATCTATATGATGATTTGTATGTAAGACAAAGCTCTAGAGACCTCTTGAGAAATGCTAAAATAATCCATTCTGTCTCAAAACTTACAAGAACCACGCAAATGATATTACAATAATACAGAAAATAACAGGGCCTTGAAATTAGGGTGAAAAGTCAAGGAGAAAACTGTGTCTGAGCCAGGCTCCAAGGAAAAAAAAGTTGGCTTTTTTTCTCTCTGAAGAGGAAACTGAACAAGGCGTCAGTAAATATGTGAATAAGATGTACCTAAAATTAAACAACTACTATTGTTTGGTGAAAAGACTAGGACAAATATATATGTATAGATCCAAATAAGAGAAATTCTCATCTTGCATAGTAAAGCTGGTGGTGATGGCTGGTTACTTAGCCTGCAGAGGGAAAAAGCTTTTTCCTAGAGAAGAACACAATACTTTTCCTGTCATTCCTGGTTTTGTTTCTGTTTTGTTGCATGCTTTTTATGTGTTTTGTTTTCAATATCTGATTTTCCAAGATGTATCTATCTTTCACTTGAGTATTGCTGTATCCTATCTTTCTTCTTCCTCCCAATCCTAACTGCGGTGCAACATATGGACTTGCTACCATCAACTCATTGTCACCCAAGGCCATCACAAAACTGGACTAGGGCTTCATTTAAGAATAAGAAATTGGATCTGAGATAACAATAAATTAAGCAGCAACAAGGGAAACAAGACAATGACTCCATCAAGAAAAGGACTCCAAAACCACTCTTGTCTAGTTCAGAATACATGAGTCACTCTATATTAGGCCAATCATTCACCTTTTATGGACAGCCATGGTTTTTAATGAAATTGCAGTGCAAAATTAATGCCTCATCTTCCTTTTCACACTGCAGTAGCCTCTGGTGCAGATTCTTTAATGACACACATAGGCATTGACAGCAGGACCCAAATAATTCCTTACTCTAAAGGGAGAGCACTGAATATCTGCATCCCGAGCAGAAAGCCATCTCCTGGTTTAGGCTATAGCCTACGGGAAGCAGCAGCAGGGCTGCTTTCTATCTGGAGCTGGCGGCAGATGCCCAGGTTTGCAGTAATTGTGTAACTGGCAAAGCCTAGCCTGTTAAACTTAAGATTAGCATTAATAAATGTAAGGGAAAGCTATCTACCTAATTGTCAGGAAAAAACTATGCTTCCCATTTAAAGAATGAGACAACATTAATTGTTGTTCAACCACACAAGCTTGTTGTTTAACAGCCTTCTTGTGGCCTTTTTCCCTGAAAAGGAGAAAATGCGTAAATAAGTGTGTGTGTTGGGGAATAAGTGACTATAACTAGAAGTGAAATGCTAATGTTATTTCATTAAATGATTTGTGGAGAATGAGATAAGAGATCGACATTCTCAAAGAATAATTTCTTTAAATACCTTGTGCTCAAGATTCCCCTCTAGGCAACTTTTCATCTTTCTTCATTAAAAAATAGCATTAAATTTTATTAAAGAGTCCCAATTAAGCTGGTAACTTGCTTCAAAGAGCATCCAGGCTTAGGGGGATATGTTAAACGTTAACAGAGATGGGAAGATTCACCCGTAAAGCTGATTTTAAAAACAGCATCTTTCTGACTGGTACAATTTGGCTTGCACACCCTCAAGGCATCCTCCCAAACTTAACCGATGCTTATTTTGGGAAGCAGCACATAAATGCTTGGATTTAAGGTCAAGTAGATGGCAAAGTTGGCTGTAACAAGTGCAAACTTTTCCTGATAGCTTTTAGCTTTGGAAGACTGTAAAGGACTCTATCTCTCTCTCTTTATTTATTTATTTATTTTTTTAAATGAGCATTTTTCTTAGATCCTAACCTTATCTAATTCAAGGGTGGCATCAGACACACATGAACCAAACACTGCGCATTTAGCTTTAATGTCACCTAACTTGGAGCGCTGTGTGTCTTGCCTTCTTTCTTCAATGCAATCAGCAATATGCACGCTGGCTTAAAAAATATTCAGTCAGTCTTGAATGCAGGTAGGTCATAGGAAAAAAGATTTCAATCTCACATACCTTAATTCTCTCCAGTGGATAGGATTCACACCATTGAGGACATAGCTTTTGGCCATCTCTGATGCCTAAGCTGAATCTCTACCAGTCTGCAATCTAAAGCCAATCCTCAAAATTACTCCTAGAATTGCCTTACATTTTCCCAATAAGGCAGCCACCTCAGGATCAAAACCTTTAAGAAATGTCTTCATAGCTGCACATAGACACATCCTCTCATTTTCAGAGTGATAACTCAGAGAACGAAGAAAAAGGCAAAGGTGAAGACAGTTGCCGCCCAAGGCCTTCTGAGCCAATGTGGAAAAGGGGCTGTGCCAACACAGGCTGCTCCTGAGCTCACTGCAGCCCCTTAGAGAGGCAAGAAGCTACGCGGTGACAGAGTCAAAGCCACAGCAAAGTGCAGTCCTCACCAAGGCTGGAAACTGCCTTCCAGTCCCAAGCACCGTGGACTGACTGCATGGCCTGGCAAGTGCTCTTTGGCTGCTGCCTGCAGGTAGGGCAGGAACGACACTCCACCTGCACTGCTTTACATGCCAAGGAGAAAGAGCAAGATATAACTACAAATACTGCAGAAGCATTCAGAAGATATAGTAAGACATGCTGTAGAGTGGGAAGAAGTGAGACAGATGTCTTAAAATCAGAGTTCTCCTGCCTTGTGGAAAAGCACACTCTGCTGTCCCTATGGCAGGTTTTCCTTCTGAGTGATGCTGCACGAGGAGACTTTATATGCAGCCATACAAATGTCACATTCACATTTAGACATTGATATAGCCCTTTGCTTTACATTCATATCCTGCATTTCCTTCACTTCTAATCGAATGCTAATTTCATATTCATTCTTCATAGCCAGATTTAGACAAGGCACCCAGTGGTGCATACTTAGGGGGTTGTTATTATTATTTATTTTTTATCAGAGTATGTCATTCCCAGGTAAAAGATGTGCTGCCTGCAATGTAATTATGTATTCCGGATAATGCTTGCATTGACTGGAGGCATATAAGTCAACTGCATATTGTATTGTGTATTATTTTATATTTATTAGTTGCCATCAAAGTAGTTTTGAAAAGCAATGCTTATGAGTTGTGTGTACTTTACTATAAATATAAGACCTACTGAAGAAGGTACAGGGATCAGGATAAATCTGATCTGACAAATCTGTCAGAAGTAACCTCTACTTCTTTCCAACCTGCTACTTGCAAAAAACAATCCAAACTGGGGCCAAATGCAGAGGAAAAGAACTAGATGGCTCCAATAGCAAATGCTACTGTGGGAAGCTCCAGGAAGGCTTGTTTCATGAGGTCAGTAAGGTGTACAGGGAGACTACATTTTCCCCCAAAATATACTAGCAGCACTCCTGAGATAAAGCACCTATTTTTTTTTTAATTTTTAATTCCTTTTAAAAGAGCCAGGTTCAAAATGATACCTTTCTCACTCTTTCAATAAGATTCTTTATCTCACAAGGTAAAAATCAATTATAAGTGAGAATCATATTGCAACATTTATACTCAATAATTTTCCTTCCTCTCCATTTTATCTAACTTCATCAATGATAAATAATTGAGCTGATTTTCAGGGGGTGAAATGTGGCAGCAGCTCTTCTTCATTCTGCTCCAGAACTGGCTGAATAATTTTACCTTGGTGCAGGAAAAAGAAAGCTATTGCAGCATTTTTTTTTTTAATAGTATGGGGCTTAAGCAAGGGGCTTAAAAGTGGAAGGTGAGTAGAACAAAGCTGCTGGAAGTAGCATAAAATGTTTTCATACTGCAATTATGATTATTGTCATGGCTTTTAACACTGTGTTGCTTCTTTTCCATAGGGTGTCTCCTCATTGCCCTCCCTGCAGAATCAGTACAGTTATCTGAGTGATTCACAGCTGCATCAGAGTCTCTGCCCTGAACCTGAGGGATCTGAGCTGACTAGTAACCACAGAGGACTTCCTTCAGCTTCATTTGCTGGCCTCTCCATGCCTACTTATGTACATTTTCTGAATGGGGAAAAAAATATCAAAAGTGATATTCAGAAAACATGTACTAAGAACAAGCATTCTGGATTCAGAAACAGAATGGTCGTATTTGATAGGGACCAAAACAGCCTGTGAACAAGCTTTATCTCCTTCTCCCCGTAAAAAAATGTTTATGATATAGCTCATCTATTCTGGTTCAGTGTACACAGACCGACAGGAACCAGGACATATCCTGTGTGACAGCACAGCTTCTGTCAGGCAATGGCAAGAGAGAAGGTAATTATATTTTATGTTCCATCTTTTCCTCTGTATTCATTTCATTATCCTATAAACCTTCACAGGGGATAATCAAGAGAGATAAACTGGCTGCACAGCAAATACATTGAGGTCAAACCTGGCTGAACTTGCAACTTTACCCTAACTGTTCTATCAAGACATCACACTGACCTGCTCTCCAAGTTGATTAGATATCCCTTGAACACAACTCTTAATCACTTTCCCTACTCCAGCTTATCTTTTGCCAAAGATAGAGTGCAGTTGCTTGGCTGTTTATCACAGCTGGCATGGCAGTATCTGCCTCTAAGCTTCAAACTCCCTCCACTCGGAGGTGTAAAAATTAATAGATATCAGAACCACATTTTTACAGATAAAGCAGGATTTTGCTGAAAAGAAGAGCCTTTCTAAGCAGAAAAATAATGGCATTATTTTGTTTGTTTTGCAGATCTCTTGGCAGAATTTGCTCTTTATGTCCTTATTTTAGGCAGCTTTTTGATCCAATCATCAAGATCCCATTCCACAGAAGCTATCCCCCTGTATTCCTAGGGCTGTGAACATTTCAACATTACCCCTCATTTCTAGGGACCCCTCTGCATTAAGCGTGGGTGGACTCCCAGATATCCATGAAGGCTTTTCTCTAGAGAAGCGGTAGAGGAGGAATTTAAGAACAAAAACCTAGCTGTTGTTTCCAATCACAATCATAAAAAGTCTTTCAGCACTCCCAGGAGATTTAGTATCAAGAAAAAGTCTCACTGTTGTGAAAAACATGGTGATAGAAGGAACTGAAAATTATATGGACCTCTAGCCCCTAGGGAATGAAATGTGGTGTTAAAGAAGTAGCCATCTAACTCACGTGATGCAATGTGCCTTATATTTATCAGCTTCTGGCTTTGTTGGCCTTGAAGGATGAACCCATCATTACCTCAGGCAGTATCTTTTAATTCACCTGAGATCCAGACTTGGTTTCCTGGATACTTTCATGATGATCCTTAGCAAGACCTGTTCTAGGGAGCAAAGCCATGATTAGATGCAGTGTTTCTGCCTGACGGCCACTTGGGAACCGGGAGGGAAAGCAAAGCAGGTGGCAGAGTGTCTGTTATGATCCAAAGCCTGCAGAAAACCTTGCAGCAGAAACACCACCTTTTATGCTACTCCCCTCCCTTCACAACGCCTCCAGGTTTCTAATGTACATTTCCCTCACTGTAATTTTATTTTGCTATCTACATAGCGATGAAAATATAGGTATGGATTTGGACATCTTATTTTTTTTAAGTGATATCTATAATTGACTTCTGGAGCGCAACAGTGTTCACTGAGTGAATTGATTTAAAATTGCTGTAATAATGCTTCAAAATTCCTTTATTAGTGCTGGAGTACATCAAGGAGAATCAGTTAGATTGCCATCTAGGATAATAAATACTTACAGACAAGTGTAAGCAGCCCACAAAAAGCAGTAATTTTACAACTGCTTTCTCTCTCATTCTGTTACTCCTACAGCTACTATCCCCTTATCACCATAAATTAGATGCTACCTATAGATGCTATCTGAAGGGATCTGTTCTTCATATATATTGTGAGGAACCTGAGGAAGAGAAGAGATGAGAGGAAATGAAAAACAGCACTGGTAAAGGGAACTTAACTGGTAATTCCCCATTTCAAGGTAATGTTGAGAAGAAGGGACTAATTCACCTTCCATTCGTATTAGCATAATTTTGGAATCACTCCACTGATTCAGGAAGGAGGTTTTTAAGGCTTAGCAGTCAAGTCTTAAATTACATTCACAAGACCCAATTCAAAAGATCCTCCAAAGGATCCAGGGCCATTTTTCTACTGACTTCAACAGGAAATGAACCAAGCCTGCTCTCTAAAAAACAGGAGAAACAGGGACAGTTGTATGCAGGCTCTCCCCCAGCCAATCTACTGAATTCAGTCTGCAGGCTCTTTAAAAGTAAAATGTTCACTCCCTGAGGACTGCAGGTCACAATCTCTATATGAACCAATAAGCAAAATTGACACAAAGAAAAAAATATTATTATAGCCTTTCTTATGCATTGTTTTCTCTTCCAGATGAAATATCTCAAGAATATTTTGTTGAATGTTTTCTATTAGAATTAAGGCAAAGTTTTGCTGTATTCGTTCTCCTACTCTGGCTGGTTCAGCCTGTTTGCAGAGCTACCACAGAGGCTAAGCCACCAGGATTCTCTGAATTTCCATGTCAAATTCAATAAAAATACTACATACACTTAAATTACACAGTACATACACACTTTTAAACTTCATAGCGTATAGATATATATATACACATACATGCACAATTAAGAAGCTCATTAGTCAGTTTAGTTAATGCAATAAGAGTCAACAAATTTCAGATTCAGTAGTGATTCAAACCTCAAACCAAGAAGGACTCTCAGAGATATATAGATCCAGTAGGATTTGTTTACTCCTAAAATTCTGTTTATCAGTATCTATCACACCGCTGCTAAGTAAAGTGTGTTATGTTCCAACATTGCCATGATAACTGGTGAGTGTATACTCACCTGTCTGCTGGGGCTTACCCTAACCTATTCACTAAAGAAGGATTATTGCTATAGCAACAACTGCATCCTATGATTCATTTGCTACAAACAGGCAGAAAATTTTCAGGAACAATCAATGCAAACATACAATGGATACCTTGACCTGGTTCAACTAATGTTCTCAAATCTGAGTTATTTCTGTCACAGGTTAAACATTCTGCATTCAGACGGCTCATAGGCAAATAGCAGAAATCCCAATTCATTTTCGCATTCACGCTATGACTAGACTTTGGCAGAGTAAGAAATAGGAAATGGAGTTAGAGCTTGGTCTGGCTGGCTGGGAAAGACCATTAAGACAGCAGAAAGAGCAGGGCTGCTCTGCTACAGACTTATACAAGAAGCAGAGCCACGTCTTCCATTAGACATTACTTCTGACTTAACATTTCCTGGCTCAGGGCTCTGAAGTCACAGTGATGCTTTTATTCTGAAGGGAGGGGTGTTCTGCTACTCTCCTACTCAAAATTACAAAAGAAAGGTTCAAATCATTAGTAGCCTGGGCTCACTGTGTGGAGGGACTCCAGAGTTCTGTGGGACAAGCACAGTTACATCTGTTCGTAAACATTCCCCAATTTTACTATCTGTGTGATCATGCAAAATTAAGCAAGCAAGCAGTGTATGGTAACTTGCTGGGCAGTGTAGCCGAAAGATCTGTGTTATTAATGAGAATTGTCTTTTTATAATTTTGTCTCACAGATGTCTATCTTTAAGTAAATTTGCTCTCTTATTACTTGTTGTCAAGTCTATTGGTGGAACTGACATGAATGAACTAATCATCATCTGCTCTACTCCTAAAGGTATGATGATGCATGAAAACCAAGCGTTGCTCCCAGGTATCCAAATGATACACTCCAGAATTGCCAGTTATGGCTTAAGTAGAAGAAGCATCTTCCAGTTACCAACAGAGCTCTTTAACAAGGAGCAAGTAACGGGGCATATGCCAGTATGTTCATAGTCACATGGAAGTGCCTTATACCTTAGTCCTTACTCTGCAGGTCTGTAGCTGCAGAACATTTTGGTAATGATGCCCCTGCCTCAGCTGAGAAATCCAGCAAGTGTTTCCTGATCAAAGCTTGTGTATTGTTGAGGATTTACATTTGAGGCAACTACCAAGAGCAAGGATAAAAGCAATAGTAGACTCTCTAGGCAGAGATTCACAGCCAAACCATAAAAATTGTTTCTGAATAAAGTACTGTCTTTACCCTCCCACCAAAAGGATTTTTACTAACTGAACATCTTTTAAATACTGTTTAAAAAATAGAATTGCAATTTCAGCATGGAAACTTTCTCATGGACTTGCTTCCTTGCCATGCAAATAAACCCTTAGGAAGAGAAGCAACTTTGCATACTGAAGTCTGAAACTTGTCAACTGCTGCAAGCAATTCTTCCCTTGTACCACTGCTATCTGAAATAGCACAGCACCAATTTGTGATATGAATGATCTATTGTAGTGAATCTGATTCAGTGCCTCATAAAGGCAAATGCATCACTCTGACCCATCTGTTCTATGGACATAATCTTAATTGCAAACATAGGGTCACAACCCAATAAATCAGCAGTGCTGCAGTGAAGTCACCTACATTTATACCAACATTTAACCAGTGCTGCCTACAATCATTGTTAAATAGTTTAGGAAAAACAAAAGAGATTGCTATCAACACCCTTTTCTTTGACATGACTTATATCTAGTGAAACTAAAGCTCTTCATGGGAAAAATTCAGGTCATATTCCTATGAAATCCAAAACTTCCATGGATTTATGACCAGAACTTCATCCCATACATACAGCACAACAAGAAAAGGAGATGTTCAGGGTAAAGAGCAGGAAGCAAGCAATACCAACACCAGAGTGGAAAAATATGTCAAGGCACAGGAGAAAAATGCCACAGAATCTGTGCAACTCACGCGTGTGTTCATGGCTTCTTCTAGAAGAATCACATTCTCACTAAACCAAGGCATCTCTCTTGGTTCACCTATTTTCTCTTTTTTCTCATCCCAAAAATATATTCTTTTTCTTCTGTGTGTTCTGTCTTATTTTCCAAGAAAATCTTCCAGTAAAACTGAAAGTTTTTTGCTCTATCATGACTTAAGCCTGAAATGACTTATGAACGTTCCAGTCAATCTTCAGCTGAGATTAGTCTTCAGCCTGTTGAGCAGCCTGTGCAGACTCTGGAGCATCAGTCTCAAAAGAAAGTCAAGAAAGCAACTTCATGTTTCCCTCTTCCCTAAACGGCACAGGCACAGATGATCTCATTAGCTCATCATGTAATTTACACTTCTAATATAGCTGGGGAATTAAACAAATATTCAGAAATAAGCAACAGGACAGAAATAGAAGAGGAGGAAACCTCAAAGCCCTCACCCATCTAAACTGCTTCTTTCCTTGCCAAATGTTATATTCTCTTCCTGGGAACCCCTCCAAGTTTGAGTCTCCAGATGCCATATTGCAGCAGACTGCCTGGAATCCCTCCTACCACCTCCATATCACTCACATGCTGAACAGGCAGGGTAAACATGAGGCAGAGAGAATATTTCATCTTTATTTACACGGGAACCTGCAGGATGGAAAGCATTCACATTTTGGCTATCTTTTCACAGGTCATTCCCAAACCTGAGGTTCTGCTAGGTGACTTAAGGTCAAAGGAAAAATTCAATAGGGGCATGAGGGAAGCCCTAATTATGAGCAAATGATAAATGATTATGTGCCCTAGGATAACAGCATGTACAGCTGAAGATCAGCAGGTTTCATTCTTACCTGAATGTTTCAGTCCAAGTTCATCCTAGCTGTTAGCATTTATTTGAGCCAGGAACAAAGTTCCTCTAGGCTCCTACCACATCACCCCTCTTATAAATACATAATATTAGATGGAGGAATTTGCTATTGGAAGTCCCTGTCTTTCTACAGAGGAAGCTTAGGCAGAGAGCTAAGGACCAATGCCTAATGTATAGATAGCTAAACATGACAAGACTCCTTTTTCCCCAAAGGACCAAGAGCTGAACCCACGACACTTATTCTCCACCTCTTTTTCCCTAATCTAGAGAGGGAATGTTGGGTGACTCTCCCCCGACATCTTCCAGGCAGTCTGCTGGAATATGGCCTCCCTAAATTTAGCTAGGAGCTGAAATTAGGAGCTGGTAGCTTGGAAGAAGAGACCTAATGAAAGAAATGAACTTGTGCAGCATAAAGATCTCTCAATACACAGCCGGCTTTCATCCTTTCCCTATGTATCTCCAGAAGACCAGTGTTATCTCATCTAGGTCTCCTACCTAATTTTCATTGAAAAATGTGCTTTAATGATTGCAATCCAGAAAGAGAAGTCTCAAAGCGCAAGTGGCATTATGTTCTCATCCACCTCGCAAAGCAGCCTGGAGCAAAGCCTGGGCCCCAATTATCTGAAGTATCAGAAGGGACCTCGACAGTGTTTCACTCTGATGCCCTTTTTATAGCCTGTTTTGCAACACCTGGTCTTCTAGTTTCCAGTCCCAGTAGGATATGCCCTCATACCTGATTCTTCTTTCCATCCCTCTCTCTTTCTTGAGCACTCTTCTGCCGTGGAAGAAGAACGGCTAGTAAAAATTTAATTGAGGGCAGGGGGATTTAAAGGTATGCATCCTATTAAATTTAATGGGAACTGAGCATCTAAATCCCCTAGGTAGCTTGAAAATTTCAGTTTCTATTACTAATGCTCTTCTCATTATAACAAGATTTGTACATGACGGCTCGAGAGCCCTGGCTCTGCTGTTAGTGATCTGGTTCTGTATTGTGTATCTCACAGCACCCAGCGTAGGCTGGCTCGCTCACAGCTCATCTTGTCACAAGCTCCACAGCTAACATGAGACCAGAAAGCAGCCTGTAATTTCACTATGATTGGTGAACTTCCCTCCCCCTGCATAGAGAGAGATTTCCACAAGAGAAAAATAATGCCAAGTAAATCTGCCTTTGTTGTGATTATTTGAGAACCGTTGAATTTTAATTGCAATCATCAACTTCTAGTGCGCAGTACAGTAGGGCAGATGTGGCCACGTTGCACAGCTGCAGCATGATATCGAAAGGCAAACATTTTAAAGGGTCACTGTAGACTTTACTGGGCTGTCAGAATTGCCAGATTCCACCACATTAAATTTTTCTTCAGCATACTGCTTAATTTATCAAAATTATAACTTACCAAGAGGATGTTTCTGGAAAGAGAATTTTTTAAAAAAATTCATTCAGATCCTGTAGGTCTTTTTAAGGTGTTTGTCTATGTTGGCTAATCACGCCTGACAGGTCAACCATTCACATTCTCATCGGAGATTTTCCAAGCAATTCTCATATCACTTGGACCTGACTGTCCTATTGGAGAAAACCAACCAGAAAACCTCCAGGGAACCTGTGGAAAACATGACGGTGGTTGGGTTTTCATCATAAAACTTTATGGAGCACCAAGAATGGGCCTCCTGGAAAGGTGGGATTTTCCAAAATAAATTCCTCTTATTTTTCTTATTTTGCAGAGGGTTCCCAGTGAAATCCCTGAACGTGCTATCAGTTTACTAATCCTAAGGATAAGAATTGAGAAGCATATTAAGGAATTCAAGCAGTAGCAATGGCAAGGTCAAATGGATCTACAACGGGGTATTTTCATTGGTCCTGAGATCCATGAAGTATTTGGGGAAAGCCCAGATTCTTTCTGTACAAAAACCGCCCTCTGGGTTGTGCCTGGGAACACAGCAGCACATGATCTGAACCAGCCTTCCAAGCAAAGCCACTTTCTGTCATAGTAACTTCAGGGAAAGTTGAAGTCTTCTCCATGGTATACACATGGCTTCACAGACTGCATGATAGAATTCCAAGTAATTAAAAAGCTGATAAAAACAGTGTTAAAAGAGCCCGTATATCTTCGGGGCACTTCAGATAAGCTGATCATTGCATCTTCGGAACAATAAATATCTTTTCTTTGAAGACAGAGATGAAAAACAACATGAGTCGCTGTTACATCAGATAGGATATGAACAGAAATCTCTATGATGTTATTAGAGATATGAGTGATACTGGGAGTTGTGGTTCCAGGAACTATAATAAGACAACATTAATGTTCCAGATAGAGGTTGAAGAACAAGTGCTATTTATTAGGGGAGGCCTTGTCTATGTGTTTACCAACACATTTATTTGCCATAAGCACTGAGTCAAAAAGATACACAATATATGGCTTAAGGGAGAAATGAGGACAGATAGAAATCCCACTTTAGCAAATCATTTTGTTACAAGTGAACCAACATAAATGGAAAAGGAAATTTAAAGAAAAACTTTTTTTTTCCCCAAAAGATAAAATCAAAAATTCAAGAGCACTAGTTGCTGACATAATCTGTAATGAAGATCTTAGTAACTAGACTGCAGAGGAAGCACTAAATGTCCTTAAGTTATAGATTCAAGCATCACCTGGAAATGCTACATGAAATAATTGTTCCATTCTCCACTGGGGTCAAAAGTGATCAGTAACTTGAGAGTATGTTGAAAGACACAAACCACCAATGAGAAAAAATCCAAAAGAAAACTCAAAAATAACCAAGAGGTCTGAAAAACATGAGAAAAGTATGAGGATATATCTTCAGGGGCTTAAATAAAAGCGAAGGAGATTTTGTTTAAAGATTAAGAAAAACTCCCTAGCATGAAGCTGTGAAGTGCTGGGCTAAACTCTTAGATGATGGAAATCCCCATCTGGGAAGTTTTGAAGAACAGATCAGCCAGCCAGCCACTAGGAACAGTTAATTACATGTTTCTCTCCTTTGTGGCCGAGAGATGGATTAGATGATCCCTCAGGTCTCTTCTGCTCTGTTCCTATTTCATCTGTGCAACCTCTCCTGCTTTTACCATTCTTTAATGAAGCAGAGGAAGGAGACAGTAGAAGTGAAGATTTCAGATGCTTAGCCAGAAAGATGAAAGACTCAACAAGCAGAGGGAAATGAAGACTGAAGTCCAGAGGAAGATTAATTTGTGACTGAGGTCCCTGACAGCAAAGGAGAGAAACTACACTGTATTCTGTCCTGACTATCCTTAAAATTTCCTCTGGGCTCCCTCCCTCTTGGCCCATCTTTGAGGAAAGCTGTCCCCAAGACATAGGCAACTTGGATCTGGTCTGAGCCACAGTACAAGCAAAATTTCCCTATTTAAGTTTTATTTTTTCTTTTTTTTTATCCTTCTACTCTTTATATTTTCCCTAATTGTTGATGCCTGATTATTTTGTTGATGCCTGATTATTTTCTCTGCTGTATTGCACACAAACAATTTTTCATGAAAACAGGAAAAGAAAAATGAAAGTGAAGATTAGGTATATGGTATAATCTTCTATCTTAAAATTAGTAATTACCGTGATGAGTGTAGTATATAGCGTTACTTAGACTATTCCACTTGCATCAAGCTATTATTGGGCCTTAAACCTCTATTTCTCAGGCCATTAGTTAAAAATAAAATGTTTCAGCATAAGAGTAAAATAACTGGGATGATTCAGACCACTCCATGCTATATATTTCTTTTCTCTCTTAATACAACTGAAGTGCAGTTCCCAAAGAAACATAGCCTGTCTTCAACCACAATCTTATATCTGCCAGGGAAAGAGATAAGAGTTTTACACCAATTTGGGTACTCAGTAATCCTTATTCCACAGCAGTTTGTTTCCACAAGAGGGCAGAGGATGAAGTCCTGGGCTTTGCTGACTCTTGTGGTGTTATATACAATTGCAGAGAACTATTTGCCATAAAGTGGTGTCCGACGTGTATTATTCCTCTATATCACCACAGCATTATTACCTACAGTGTTATGATGATATACCACATATCGGACCACCTCCCTGCACACAGCAGCTCCAGCCTCACACTTGCAGCTCTATGCAATTCAACTCTCTGCAGACAAAAGTGAGATCCACATTGCCCAGAGTGGAATTCCAAGTCAGTGAAGTGCTTGCTAGTGTTTTGTACAGGCATCAGCCCCCTCCGCCTGTCCTGCAGCTGTTAGTATGTGCAGTGAGATTTGAACAAATGGCTGGAATTTTATTAAATGCTTTCTTACTTGTTCCTCTAAAACGTGTTTTTTTAAAGTAAGCAATCCTATTTTCAGCAAGAGAAAAAGTTGTCATGTTAGTATACTGTATAATGGAATACACCAGCCCTGTATTTCAATATAATTCAGTGTGGTTTTGTGTTAGTTGTTAGGGATTCAACAGCTTAATGTGAATTCTAAAGATTAGTATTGCAAATAAAATACTTTTGAAAAATGTGTATTTCCCATTTCAGTCTAACGAGCTTCGGTAAGTGCAGAATACTGCTTGTGGATATGATTTAAATTCAAAAGGGACAAAGTTATACACAGACATTTGGGACCTGAGTGCTATCTGGGCACAAAAAAGTAACAGGGCAAGGTTTTCTGGAGAGCAAGCCTGCTTTGAAAGGGGGTCCAAAACCATCAGAGTTGAAGACAGAGCCTCTTTCTCCTGTTGAACCCGTCCCACCACAAACATGGGAAGCCTGGATTTCCCATCCAGGAAAGAGTGGGAAAGAGTGTTTTACCTTCAACTTGTTCAGGAAGACTTTCCAAGACAAGAGTATGCATATGATGCTCAGTCTAACACAGGGACAGTGTAAAATGAGGTAGTGCCTCCCCACAACCCATTATGGTAACACAGAGCAGAAAGGAAACCCGCAACCTTTCTGAAAATCACTGTAACTGCTGAACCTTACAGGTTTTGTTTAGTCCAAAGAACAACAACAAATTTATCTTCTTCCATATTCAGGAGCAGAGACCACTCCATTATCTAAACATCACTAGCCGCGACAAGACCGCTCCACTGGCAGCACCAACTCTTGCTTGTCCAAGTTACTGCAACAAATAAGCAGGCCTACATATTTGCCTTTTTCTGCCTTCAAATTTGTCTTACTGGTCAATCTTCCTCTTGGGTTAGTGAAGCTAGATCTTAAAAAAAAAAAAAAAAAACAGAGCTTGAACTCTATTGAAAAGTCAGCAGCAAATGGAGCAAGTTCATGTCATTCATAAGTGAAAGCACTTTGTCATATTTTGGCAATGGGGACAAGAAGATGGTACAGAACAAATCTACCATTAAGAAAATAATTAACAAAAAGAAGAAACTGCCCTACAGGATCTTCTCTGGCCCAAGGTTAAGGCAGCACCCTCATTCAGAGTGCGGAAGGGTGAAGAGAGGCCTGAACCAGCTTCCCCGCGTGCAGGCAGCAGCAGCACAGCCAGAAGGGAGCCTAACCATCCTGCTGGGAAGTTTGCTCATTGCTGGAGAAGCTCCTCAGAATAAAAAATTGGCCCAAAGGGATGGCCTTACTGCTGCAGCAGAGCCTGCCCAGACAGCTCGCACAAAGACACCTCCATGTGCACAACCATCAGCATGCAAAATCCTCCCCGTTTGGGGCAAGAGTTTCCCAGGACCTGAGTTAAAACAGAGAGCAATCCACACCGGAGCAGACCTGGGGGCACTTTCTGTGCAAGGGGTTCACAGAAAGCCAAGCAAAGGACGACACTTATCTCCTCTCTAGGCCTAGCTACGATGCTGTCCTATAAGTCAGGACTTCCAACAGAATGAAAAAGCCAGCAAAAGAACAAGCAAACTCTGAAGGCTTGTGGGACACTTGTCCTCTGCACAGACGGTCTCACACGCCAATGCCATGACCTGAGGATGTCACCTCTCCCCTCACTCTCTGCAGTGTTACATCTTTGTTGGACGTTAAGAAAAACCTTTCGAGATTCAGCCTAGCAGGACCACCCTTCCTAAGAAAAATCACTAAGCCCAGAATTATGAAGTAGCCATGACTTTCTGACAACCTTATTCCTAGGGGATCATTTTTGTATTCCTCCACTGTTTTCATTTTTTCTCACCATATATTAAAACTGTATAAAATGCTTAGTGAGTGATCTTCAGGTTCAAAGCTGAAGGATGATGTATTTCTAGCTAACGGCCTTTTTTAGGAAGTGGATTGAAAGTAGGTGGTAGTATTAAACAGCAAGATAACTCTGTAATTAGCAGAAGTCTTATGGGAACAGAAGACTGATATACTCAGTCCAGGAAAGTGCTGGAATAAGAGCCATCAGGGAAGACAATATGCAAAGGGAGAAAAGAAATAGCACGGAGGCCAGTGGGTGAAGGGAAAAAAAATGGAGATATCTCATAGATATGAAACAGTTGGTGCAGAGGGAAGGAGATTAAAGGAAGAGAGCAGGGGCTCTCATGATGGCAAGCCTGTGTCCAGTGAGTGAGCAAAGAAAGGGCCCGAAAACCTAGGACTCCATTCCTTACACGAGGGGACAATAAATTCAAATGCCTTATCACTGAGCTTATGATAGAGAAAAAAATATTGTGATATTAGTTCCATTACTACTTCCACCACTAGAATCTTGGCACCATTCCCTGCTGGGTTGTGGTTCTTGGACTGCTACAAGCCTAGGTGCTAACTCAGGTAAGCCCAAATAGGGTGATATGAGATTTAACCATACCATAACTGGAGCTGTTCCATTTATACAAAGATTTATGTTCACAATTCTGTGTCTTTGTATAAATAAGAACAAAATTTTGACCCATATATTGTAGGCAGAGGAAAGGTACCCCATGACATCTCTCCGGCTCTCCACGCTTACTGACAGACCTCCAAGCAGGACAGGATGCAATCATTTGCCTACACTCTTCAGCAGAGAATCCGCTAGGAATGCGCAGTAACATTTTAAATCTTATTGGATCTACATTGCACCCGTTAAAAAAAACGGCTCTGATATAATCAATGATTATGTCAAACTATGATCTTGTTTGGCTCTCTGGCCACACTACACTATGGACAATGTTTAATTAGAATTAAGTAGACTAATCCCACAATAATGAAAAACAAATTAGAAACTTGTCTGTATTACTGTAGATATGCACCCAGACATGAGATAATTAGGCTGCTGTAAGGCACCCGGCACATGTTTCTAACCGTTCTGCCACTCTCCCTCATCACCCAAGGATACACAGACACAAATGCTGAGAAAGAACTCACATCTGCTTTTAAAAAGGACTTATGCAAGATTTTGCACACGCAGTATTGAAAAAAGCAGGTGCAGTGAAAAAGGCAAGAAAAAGACAAACTTCTATCTGTGACTTAGGAGACCAACTTACAAAATACTCATGTGCAAAAAGGAGTATCCACACATGAAACTGTGTTACATCACTGTTTTTGGTGTGAGCAGCTATTAAAAGAAATAGAGAGACAAAGAAAATATCTGTGTTTCAAAGAAGAAATGGTATTTTAACATAGGAATTTATGAACTACACCTACAGAACGAGTGTGGTTGATCCAATGACAGAGTGCCAATATTCTGATTCTTACTGTGAGCAGTAAAAGCTGTTTCCATCCACTTTAATCTACCTTACGCTTAATGTAAGCTTACAGATTCTGGTGATAATGAATTCAAGTTATACTGATTTTTAGTTTCAGGTCATATTTTAAAATATTCTCCTACAGTGAATTTCACTGACTTGAACTGCTAAAAGTATTTTTCATCAGGGCTTCTTTCACAAACTGAGACAGTTCATCATTATAAGTTGGTATCTGATGTCTTTAGGGTGTTTATATCTACAAAACCTAGACCTAATCTGTTTTTGCACAGATTTTCTTCTAGGTAAGCATTCAAAATAAATAAATAGAAACTTGAGAATAGCTACAGCTGTTCCCTCATTATTCTAGGGAGCTGACAGAAAAATAAAGCATGATCAGTCATGTTATCTAACTTTTAACCTTCTTGGCTGAACTGTCTCTTTCAATGCAAAGCACAGACAGGATGCAGAAGGAGAACAAGAGAACTTTTATCATACTGTAAGGTCTACTTTTCTGGGCTTTAGTCTCCTCCATTATGCACAGGCTTCTCGAACTAATTAACCAATAACAATATTTGTTCTTAGCACAACTTTCCTGGCAATATAGCAGGGATTGTATTCAAGCCACCTGTGCAATACCAGAGTATCTGGTATGGCATAGATACATTCTTATTATACTAACATATACCCAAACTTCTTTTCTTTCCAGGCTAGATATAACCAAAGTGTTGCATGTCTACCCTTGTTAAAAAATCACAAGGTATCCTTCAGGTTATGGCAGCATGGAGTGATCCAGAATTTCCAACCAGGATGTGGCCAGGTTGCTATTCTCTCTCTTCTGTTTAACCACAGTTACTTCGGAGTTTTAAATTAGATTTGGTATTCTCCCTTTCCCCTGCTAATTTTTATTATGAGGTACTATAATGCTGAAAGTCTGGAATACTGCACACAAAACTAGCTGTTGGAAATGTTCTTTGAAGCAATTTGACATAGAATGTATTATTCAAGCAAAAGACATTTCAGCATTTGACTTCATATGGAAACATCGTATTTTAGCCAGAGCAAGCAAAACACTAATATCCATTACGATATAAGCCATTACTAAAGCTTGTTGAACTAAGGTTCAACACTGCAACATGATTACAGAACATGAGCATTAGTACCTGTTATTTTGCAAATGTAAATCAGCCCTTCCCAGAATTTTATGATCTGTTACTCTGAATCAAAACCCAAGGATGCAAGAACTCTGAAAAATTTCAAGTCCGTACTCAGTTTGAATAAGTATCCGAGTGTTCAACCTGAATATTTATTCCCCTGATAGTTTGGTACTGAGTCTGCAAAAAACTCTATGAAAAATTTAACCAAAATATTTTGTTCCAGCTGTTTTGTATTTCTGATTCTGGTCTCAGTTTATGCCAGGATAGGGATAGTATTTGCTGAGCAATAGCTGAAAGCATTTATCCTAGTCTGGTCCTAAAGCATAATTACTGTTTGGGAAGCAGAATGGTTCATCTACTAAAGATGGTTTGGTCATTTCCAGCTTAAGAAACTGTTTTCAGAGCAGCACCTGGGTGCCCTGTCTTGTGCTGTGGCTGGGACTAGGGAAGAAATAAGTAATGTTTGGAGCTAGTGTAGATGCTGCACTTTGCTCCTTTATATCTTTTCCTAAAGTATTGTAGTGAGAGTTCAGGATCTGGCTTGTTTTATTGCTCAGCTGTGATCCAGGGAGGTGCTTTTAAAAAATGCACCTCCTACCATCCTTTCTAGCGTGATTCTTTTAATCTTTGAGTTCCCTTTTCCTCTTAGCTTTCTCTGTATATTGGTTTATGTACCTGATGCTAAGGCCTCCCTTGTTCTTTTGCTGGAGAACCCTTGACTTGGAAGGGTAAGAAAAACATCCTGCTACAAAGGACACTAAAGAAATCCGCAAGGATTTTTGTTGCTTTGGTAGATAGAACTGACCTAGATACCACAAACTGCAGAAGGAAGAAAAATGCAAATACATCCCTCTCTATGAAATTATTCTACACAATAGAAAACTAAAGGATCTGAAAGGTGAGCGATGATTTATAAAGGTAGGTATGGCAACATTCCTACTTCCCTAGTTGTGGATTTCTGATGTGCACAGCTGTGTTCTCTTTTTCACTGTTTGACTGGCTGTCTCTGCAGCACAAGTCCCCTGACTTTTTTCCTCATAAAATTTTGCTTCAGCTCTCTCAGTTTCTTATTAAGCTTCTCCTTATATATATCTATAGCATAGAAGACATTAAAATGAAAGAAAATCTAAAAGAAAACATCTGTGCACAGACACGTGTCGCAAAACCTGTCTCAAAAATAGTCTTTCCCTTTCACTTTTCTAATGCTTGCACAGTAAAAAACAAACAAACAAAAAAAAAAACTTTGCCATTCCACAAGCCTATGTTTATGAACAAATTTTGCAATTATGCTTTTCAAAGTCAAAAAAAAAGTGACAGGTGCAAGAAAAAATTAAACTCACTTAGTCAATGCAAGTTTAGAGTATCTCTAAGGAATTGAAATTACTTCTCCGAGTCCCCCTTTCGGTTTGAAAGCCTAGAAATCACGAAGATTTTCCTGTATTTTTTTTCACCACATTATAATTAAGCTGCAGCATGTGACATCTCTCTACTCAGCTATTTTATCAGATGCTTATCAGCTTTTTATCAGATGCCTGCTAAATCTTGTAGCCCATGCTGTACAACTGGCCAGCAAGACAAACCAGTCACAGCTCCACACTGTAGGTGCTAGTCAGCTGGAAATGTTAGGGAGAAAAAAAAAAAAAAGAAAAAAAAAAAACTTAGAAATACAATTTTTAACAGCAGGATACTACCAGTTTTCTCTCCAGGAGTCATGGCTGATATAACCAGCACAGCATCAAATCCTTGCAACAGTTTAAGTCATTCAAGCTCATGCACAAAAAGCCTGTTTTATTATAGAGGCACTGTTGGGACCATTAGTGCAGCTCAGAGCAAGTATTTCAGCTGTTTCTGTCCATACCAGCTCAGCAGAAGCTTTTCTAACCTGCACAGACAGTGTGACGGGCCAGGTCTCCCAGCTCACCACTGCTGTGCTCTAGCTAAGGGTACTGGAGACCTGGACACATCCCTTTCTACCTCTTCTGAGATCACAGGGACCAGGACAGTACTGTCCTGAGAACCACAAAACCCTGCAAGACCTTTAATCAGCAGGGACTGTGGGAAGGCACCATATATATTGCTCCCTAGACATGACCTATGGCTTTTTTCTTTCTTTTATTTTTTTCGCCCTCTCTTTGATAGAAGAATAAAGGCTGATGAACCTGCATCAGTTCTTTCTCTTCCTTTTTATTCTGAGTCACTTAACATAAATGTGATGAAGCAGTTTAAAATAGCCCTTTAATTCTCTCGCAAGCACCTGCACTATGTCACTTAGGCAAGGCACCGTGAGCCTGTTGCATTTTGCTTTCCACTTTTTCTGCTATCCATAAGGTGAGAGATCTTTTCTTCTAGTCCTTCCTTCCAACCCCTGTCCCTCTTATTTCTTCTCCAAGGAAAATTCCCAGTGGACTGCAACCATGCAGGAAGCTGCACTCCCAGGAGCTCAAGGCGATGCTATGTCCCTTCAAGGGCATGCATTTGGGAATTTTAAGCTCTATTAATGGGCTAAATCCAAGTGACTTTTAAGTTCAACTCATCACAGCTGCAGTACTTGTCCCTTATGTTAACATTACCTGCAATGCTATAATTACACTCCCAAATTCTGCTCCTATCTGTAAACTCACATACACTGTGATGGTTGTTCCAGGAGGAAGAGCTGATTGATGCAGAGTGCTGACTTCAATCACAATTTTTACATCCTTTGTATAAAATATTAAGTATTTCAAATAAAGTCACTTATTTATAAACTTGATTAGTCTACAGCACTATTCCTTATCATCAGCTTGTAAGAGTTTTAAAGTTAACTACAGAGAATAAACATTTAATACAAACCATTGTAACTTGATAGTAAAAGTGTTTGTTAAAGCACTATAAAAATGTTATGTTTAGGTTTTTACAGCCCATCATTAATACAGTAAAATGTAGTTATGTTTTTATGCCTTGTTGACTGACAAAAACAACCAGAATCTGAAGGAGACCATGAACCTTCCTTAATAGAAACCTCCAACAGGCCCATTCACAGAAATAACTTCTTCAAGGTTATGAAATATACCTGCAGTCAACAGTACTCATCATAAATAGGTTAGGAGTCAGCAGAGACATCAAAATCATAACGTACTATCTCCATCAGGTATATGGTTGCTACAGTTCAAAACAAGGAAAGATCTGACATCAGGAACAGAAGAACTTTCTTTTGTTTATTTTGTATAGTAAATTTAGAATAGCACTCAGCAGTTGGCAGCAAAGCTCACCACACTGAGTGGGTGGGGGTTTGCATGAGCATGAGGAAGAACAGGTACGTATGTCATTTCCCAAACTGCAGGAAATGTAATCAGATAGGAAACCACTGGAGATGATTTACTAAATTATTTAGAGCTGTGTGGACACAATGACAGGTATCAGGGTTTTTATACACAGGTATTCTCAGGAAAGAGAGTAAATGCAAGCTACCTTCCAAAAAGCTCTTCCCCTTCCCCCCAAGAAGTCTAAGACTAAAAAACAGACATAAACAGGCCTGTAAACATGGTATTTTCCTCATCTTCCCAGCACCCTTGGGTTTAAGGAGGGTTCTGGCAGGCAGAGAAGCACCGTTTTAATGAGGGGAGGGAACCTGCATGCAAGATGAAGCTGGGATGGCGTAGGGAACAGGCTGGGGACAGCGCAATGGGGCAGACTCGTGGGAAGGAATTTCGGGATGTCAGTGCCCAGTGGTGGCTCATCCACAGAGCTGTCACGGACAAGGGGAAACTGAAGTGCAGAATTTAATAACTTAGAGAGTCTTTGTATTAAGCAGGGTTTAGGAACAGTGTATTTTGGAACCAAATCCTGAAGCAGTGTCAGAAGCTCTTATACCTAGAAAGATCTTTCTCATCTCTTAAGTCTGAGGATCTCCTGTTTTATTCTACTCCTTGATTTTGAGCTAGTTCAAGGTTTCAGCTGCAGGAAATTGGAGGGACTGGATTAAGTATAGTGCTTGGCTTTTTCATGTAAACCGTGAGCCTTAGATGCTCAACATACAAGTGTTTTGCACGCAGAACTATCCGCAGCTACAAAATGCTGATAACTGGCAAGTCCAAACTGTTGATAACAGCTATTTATTTTGACCCCCCCCAAAAAATAATAAAAAAATGTACATACGTGGAGGAGTCCAGGAAGAAAACCAGAACTACATGTCCCAATAGATTTCACAAGTCAATCCCACCAGGGTAAGAGAAAATATTACACATGAATTATCACCCTAAAGGATCTTGTTGTAATCTCTGCTAGCAAAACCTCACAGAACCAATTAATGCAAACATATATTCAGTACCTTCAGTATCAGGAACTGCGTACACCTACCATCATGTATGGGGTGCATAATAGGAGAAGACCAACCTGTAATTAATGTCACAAAAGGGAAAATCTCAAGTGGTGAATGCGGGAGGGCAGAAATCCCTAGAACTCCTCCACTTCTGCTGTCACCATCAGATGGCATTTGTCAGAGATGAAATCTGAAGGCACAAGGGCCATAGTGCAGTTGAGTCCCACTGCGATGCCAGTTTCTGCAGTGACCCTGGCCCACTTATGGCTCAGACAGCCCCGCAGTTTGCACGAGCGGACACCATCACTGCTTTATAATAATGCAATTTACCAATTAAGATGAGCATGGCCAAGTGAACTGCCAAGTCTGTGCTAGTCAGACCTTGGTTCTAATCTCAACCTTACTTTTAATTTCATAAAAAAAGACCTGTTTCATTCATTAAAGATCTGTTTTCCATTCTGCCTTCTGCCTATCCCAGCCTGGTGGGAGCGAACTGGAATGAACGTGCGCATCACAGGTGCTGTCATACAGTGGATAGCCAAGTGAGGAGGTCCCATGGCCTTCTTCATTTTCATTCAGCTTTTAATTACCCCAACACATTTCCTCATCAATGAGGGTAACTCCAGAGCACACCAATTTTGGGAGGTGGTTAACTGTAACCACCAGGACAAGGTTGCAAAGTAGGAACAAATGGTGATGCACAACCAGAAGTGCACTAATAAACACCCAGCCTAACATGCCATGACTGTCACATACACAAATGCACATACACAATTCTTTTTGTGATTAAAATAAACCAAATATCTTATTCAATGCTGATGCCAATCTGCTTGCCGTGGATGCCCACCTGCAGCTGAGGGTTCTCCAGATTAACACAAACTACAAACCTCAATATTTCTATTTCTCACGTAGCTACACTTAAGAGAGAAGATCTGAGTTCATATTTCCAAATCCCGCTGCCTTGTTTTGTTTACAGCTTTTATATTTCTTGAGCTAAGTATATTTTGTCAATCACCTTAAAATGAATGACACGTCAGCATGCTTAAAAAAAAAAAAAGTTACAAGCCTGTACTGCAAGACTTTGAATACAAACAGCCGGCCTGTTCCTAGTCTTGGGCTTTACTGCAGAGCAGCATGGCTCACCTTATCTTTAGAAATGGGATTTATGTTCCTGAACTCCTTTAGAAAATGTTATTTTCTTAACTGTGCACAATATATATATTACAGAGAGAGTTTGTACAAACGAATGGAGTTCTGTGGAAAACTGTCTAGGTCACGTCAGGGCTGGGGCTGTTCATCAAATGAACAGCCTGGGAGGTGCGTGCTGAGCACATCGCCAAAGTCAAGTCCTAAAAAACACTCTGCATTTGCCAATGAGAAGTTTACAAACCATAATGAAAAATTGCAATGTTTACTTCTCTCTCCTTGAAGATGTGGCAGCTCAGGCGCAGGAGGGCTGTCATTTCTCATTACCCAAGAAGTCCCTGGCAGAAGAAAGAAGACAGCCAGAAGTTGTGGCTTCACAGCACCAGCTCAAACCTGCTTGACCAGTGCATTGTCTAAAACGAGGAAATAAAAGTATATATCTGCTTGCTTCATCCCTTGCACTTTATCAGAGCAGCAATAATGGTTTTCCATACTCCTCCAGTCAGACCTATGGGAATTAGACCTTCATAAAGACCTTCTTTTCAAGCTCAGCCTTGAAAATACTGAGCAGCACTTAGTTTCATCTTTTCATAGTGTTTTTAAGCCAAATAGTGTGTTTTGTTTGCTTATTTTTTGATTTTCCAGCACAACCAATCTTCCCTTCCTTTGGATTTTTACGAAGCACAAAGTCATCTGCAGGAGAGTACTTTTGGCATTTAGCTGCCCAAGAGTGAAAGTGGTTTCTTATTCTCAAAAAGCAGACGTGGAACACCCCTGAGTCTGCCTCCGCCACAGCAGAACATATGCCACTTTTAATCAAAATAACTGCTTCTCTGTTTATTAATCTAAACTCCCAAACCCATCTCAGGATGAGAGGGAGGGAAATAAACAAACAAACCCCAAACCAAACAAAATCTTAACAAGTTTACTGTGTCATCAAATAAGACTGCAGCAAGCTGCTCAATCAAAAACCTCTCAAAAAATAAAAGGAGACATTTCAGGATTTGGCAGGAGAGAGGACCTTTACCTACAGCCTCCAACAACGGCTGCTGACACTGACTCTGCAGCTCTCTGAAGATGGAAGCAGCCCCTTTTAGACTTCGTCACACTTATTTCCCCCTTTTTGCCTCACCAAACTGCTTTCAGCAGGTCTACAGCTTCATTTAGAGCTGCTTGTGCAAATTTAATTGCAGCTGCTGGTAGCTATCAAGCCTGGTTTTCAGAGAAACAGCACCTTGACCATACCTGGGAAGAGCAACGTAAAGCTCCTGGGGAAAAATGCTTAGAATGAGTGAAATTTCTTTTTCAAATATTACATGCAGCTCCCTACCTTTACTGCAATTCTTGTCTCTATATTAAAGACATGGACTTAACTTTGCAAAATGACTGGAATTTGTGTGGAGTCAAACTTCCTCACATCTCCCTCCTTTCAAGCTTTGACCAGACCTGCATTCTCCAGGCTTGGGGAACAAGTGGTGGGATGTTACAATTCCCTAAAACCGTGATTGATCTTCACTCGCATTGCCCATTAGGTTCCAACAATGATTCAGGATGTTAAAGACTGAGGCATTAGCAGCTGTAAGTGTTCATTAAGAGCACTGGGCCCCATGCTGGAATCAACATAAGGGAACAGCATGTAGCACCACATCAACACATATTTAGTTTTACAGTCATCTCAGACCAACCCAGCACAATGGTGCATTTCAGCAGAACTGATTGAAATGTCTCCTTGAGTTAATGCTTATCTCCACACTCTGAATTCACCTTTCAAGAAATCACCGTGCCAATGGAGTTGATCTAGTCTGCAGGCAAGCACGCTGTTATTCAACATGCCACTTCAGAGAGGTTACGTGCAACTGGCTGCATGCAGAGAGCTGCCAGGGAAGCTTCGCTACAGAGAGAATCGTTCTTTGATGGCCCAAAAATTGGGGGCATAAGGAGAATAAAGTGCCCTGGGCATCCCTTGCATTGCACTGGGAGCTCTTCCGGCCCCTAGACAGTGAGGTGTTGCAGTCACCTGCATAGACATCACTCTGCTTTGCAGCTCACGAGCAGCGGAGATTATAATGATTAACAAGGACACTGGAGCTGCTCGTAGGGTGAGCTTGCAGCCTCGGACAAAGAGAAATCATCGTGATTAGCTAGTTAGGATGATTAAAATTTCACAGGGTGAACCGAGATCCATGGGCAGGCAGGTATAATGATTAAGTGGGTCATGTCCACCACCTCATCAAGGGGAGGCTTCAGATTCATGGGCAGCAAGATGGTTATTAACATGGCGACATCAATAGTTATTAACCTGGCTGCATCAACATTGTTCACAGAATGAACTTGCTTCACAGGGGGAGACAGGGAGAAAACGATTAACACAAGAACTTAACAGCACTCTCAGGGTGAATTAAGATGTATGGGCAGAGAAAAGATTAATGCAAATACATCAGCACTGACCTCAGTGTGACCAGATTCACAGGCAGAAGACGCATATTAACATTGTCTTGTCAAGTCAACTTGCCAGATGACTCTTCTTCACAAGGGCCAGAGAAGTGATTGTGCCTCCAGAATCCAAGGTTAAAATGTTACCCAACCTGGCAAGAAGTGAAATCAAGCTAAAAGGGGAAGCAATTATCTAGTCTAGACTGACTACCGGTAACTTCTAGTCATAGAAATGTTTTGATGCCAGCTGTCCAGTGCCAAACAGATCAAATGGTTTGCATAGAAGAAATATTAGAAACCATGCTATCTATTCGGTCTCTAATGAAAGACAGAACTTATAATATTCACAAAGGGTTAAGGAAGGGTGATTTAATTCTGAGCATACAAACAAATCTAGGTGCTCTGCAAAGTGAAGTTTCCAAAATTAGCATAAAGGCAGTGAGTAATAGCAGCATGATATGCTGCCTTTACACTCATATGTGATAGAACATTGTATGAAATGTCCAGTATCGATAGAAACAGTGGCAGATCCACATAATCCACATTCAACTACTCATTAAACTGAAAACTTGACACACCAAACCTCTCTTCACAGGAGAAATGTATCAAGGTGACTGATTACAGCCCAGCTGGGTTCTGCAGCTTAGAAGTACTGGCATTCCTGGCACTCCATGTATTTTGCCACCATCAAATGAGGGTAGGAGGGTAAAAAGGGGGAGGTAACAGTTGTTCTCTCTGCAACTGCAATACTTTTTTTTCTTAGACTTATGGCCCAGCTTCAGAAAAGCTGGGGTCCTGTTCGTACCAGTGAATTTAAACATGTCACAACTATCTGATCTACGTTGACCCTTTCTCTGAGCCCTGCATCATGCTCACTATGGAGTATGCATCGCATTTGGAGATGCATTTTAAAGGCAACAAAATTGGCAGAAACAACAAGGTGGGGAACAAAAGCTGCAATATATTAAGTGCCTGGAATCAGGTTTTCCTATAAACTGTTTTTTAACCACTGTAACTATTAGTAAAACTTTTGTTTCAGTATTCTGGCCAGTTGTATACCAATACCAATAGGCTTCCTAAGGCCTGCAAATTTTCTGCCTACCCTTACTTATGAATAGAGAGCAATGATCTCAGAGATCCTATCTTGAGACCAGGAGACAAGCTAAGAAAAGGTCAGCAAGGGATTAAAGTGTCGGGAAAAGCTGTCTCCTGCAGGTTGGTTACAATGCAATTCTATGTACAAACAGCTAGCTAATTATTTCTTACTGTGTATCAGCTAAGGCTAACCTGATTAAAATCATAAATCAGTCAGTGCCTCTGTTTTTATGCTGTGAGGATCCATGTCTGTGTTTGCATATTAATTAAGATATGCTAAGTAATCAAAAATGTTTGCTAGGAAAAGAAAATCAATTGTAACCTGACAGAAGCAAACACAAGAGCATGGTACACCAACTTTTAAAAAACCTTCCTATGTTTACACTGTATCGTTTGAAATTATGAGCATTTTCAAATGACCTGTGATTTTCTTACATCAGGTTTTAAGGAGAAATTTACCTGTCATTTCTGCCCCAGGACTTGTTTCTACTTGATGGAAAAATAACAGGAAGGATGTTGTCAGGCCAGAAGGCTCATAACTTGGTGAGTTCCAAAATACTTTTTTTTTGTCTGTTTTTCCCCTTCTGCTACGCAATATCAGATTAATGTCACTGTTCAGCAAAGCCTAGAGTATTGATGTTGAAACATTAAAGTTATTTCATCAATAGCAGGTTTGGAGAGAGGTCATTTATGGCCATTAGAATAGAAGAGCATTTATTCTGGATATCAGAGAAATCCCCATGGGTCCTAGAGATCATGCTGCAATCTCCCTAATGCCATTAATATAATGGCCTCTTTCTTCTTTATTAGACTTTTATGGCTAAGTAGGATGTAAGGAAAACTATCAAGTCAGTGGAGTCCTGCACCCTACCGTTGCTCTTGTCACAGAGTCCATATGCTGTTCTCTGTTGGCTCTCTTGTGTGAGAAACAGCATTCATTAAGTGATCTAGCTGAGCCTTTTCTCCTAGCAGCTACAGCATGCTGCAAGGCTAATACTTCCCGCAGCATGTTAAAATACCTTGCCCTGGTTAGAGTGCACAAAGCAGCCGCAAATGCCCTATTTTGTTTTATCCTCACGTTGCGCTAATTCAAGCGGGAGCGCTTAGGCTTGGGGTATGTTTTTCCCCATTTTTCTCTGGGCCTAGGACTGTCACAGCTCAGCCAAGTGCAAAGGCTTGAGGCAGGATCACGTCTCCATCCAAGTGCTGCCTGCAGCCCCATTGCAAGATGTGAAAATGGTTCCTATCAGGAAGCAAGGAGCCTTTCCAAGCAGTGCAGCCTGAGGAACCATTCCTCACCACCTACCTGCAGCTGAACCCAGACACCTCCGTCTCCCACCCCTAACTGCTCCTGCCCCTTTTTCACACCAACCTGAAACACTGCTAGACTTGCAAACCCTCAATCCCCCTTTTTTGCTTTCTCTCCCATGATAAATCACAGGTGAAATCACAGTGTCAGTTAAGTCTGTACAAAAACGCCAGACAACCTGGTCATGCTCCTGGGCCCAGTGACAGTGACACGTCCCAAAGAGGTTTATGCAAAATGCTATGCTAATTAAGGCAGGAGGTATATATGCCACATCTCTCCATCTGCAAGCAAACAAGAGGTGTTGATACATTTGGAGGATGCTGCTGGAAAAGCAGCACCAGAAAGACAGATGGGTTGAGCCTAGAGCAAATAGTTAATCCCCAAAAATGACTATTTCCAAACTAAAAATTTTGCCCCCTCTCCCTGGCTGCAATAACTGCAGAGACTCAGCTCCCTGTCTGCTCAACACATGGCTCCCGTGACAGCACCGTCCTGCAGGGCAATTTTGGATTGACTAATGACATTGCCTGTGATCAGGGTGAGGCTCTTTGTTCAGCAGTGGGCTTGTTTCTGCCAGGAGATTTCAAATGGGAAAAGGCCTGTGAAGATCAAGAGGAATAAATTTCAGGCTTGGAATGCAGCCATTTTACTTATTGCAAAATGCCCGACTGCAGTACAACATTGCAATCAGCTACTTGTAAGACAGGTCCAAATGGAAAGACCAAAGGAAATATCATTGTCCATTATGGATGGACATAAAATTAGAACCTTAAGGAGAGTTTTGCTCATAAAATAAAAATGTTTAAATCTTTTACATTCTTTAGTGCTTCTTCCCCCCTAGCAGGGTCCTTAAAGTGCCCTGGAGAGAGCACTATTTCTAATCTTCAATTCCTGCTTTAAAAGTTGCACTAAACCAAGCAGGGAACAGACCCATTTCAAACAATCTAGTAAAAAAAAGGGCAGATAGAATATCAGGTACATTCCTGTAGCAAGGCAAGTCAAGAAACCTGCAATCACTTCAAGGACATCTTTATGCACAGGAGAAAAAATAGAGAATAAGGGGGTGGGGGGGGAGGAGAGAGAGACAGGCTAAATTCATCAGCTAATTATTCACGTGAATTATTTACTTGAATGTAGTTAATTAAGAAACACTTTTAACACAAAATTTTTTCAGGGATTAAAAAAAAAAAAAAAATTAAGCTTAATGAGAAACCTTCGCAATGACACAACTCTGTGAAGGGGGCAGGCAGATGTAGGCCTGGCTGCGGATGTACCTGTCCTGCCAGACGTGAGCCAGCTCTGACATCAAAGCTGACCAGCTATATTAGTGTAGCAGCGGGCCTGGGTTTACATGGCCAGACTCCCAAATGCAGATACCAGTGTGGATATCACCCTATGCACATGAACGTAGTTCAAGTTCAGAGGTCGCTTACACTGAGCAGGTCAAACATTAGACAGAGAAATATGGCTATATCCAAATGTGCTGGGTTAAAAGTACCCCAGGTTTCTCAGAAGAAGAGGAGGAAGCTTGTATTACCAGATACATAACACTTGGGGCAGCTAAACCTTGTCTGGAGCAGCTAAGGGCTATGCAATACAAATTAAATGCAATTACAGTAGCTGACAATCTAGACTGAAAACTAACGTACCAAATATTTGCATGCTTTAATGAAAAGCCTCTAGTTACTCCAAATCCAGGCTTTATATTCCTTTCCTTGGTCTACTCTTTGCATTGCTTCCTGCTTAGGTTTAAGCAACTGTCTGACCTCCGCATCTTTTCTCACTGGCAAGATACAACAAGGAAAGCTCCTGAGCAAGGATTATTTTTCCCTGAAAGATGATTACAATTTGCAGAAGGGCTTTCACAGGGTAGGGTCACAGAACATCCACCTGCCCTGCCACACATGCAAACAGTGCAACAGCGTCCTGCACAGCCACATGGGCCGCACAGCCCAGGGACACCCGCACATGGGCAAGTGAGAGCAAGGCCTCTTTGGGGGAAAAATGTCCTCTCTCTGCCTATGCTTTCAGTATGCAGCAATTTAATATCCTGCTATGACTGACAGCTGTGGGATGAGGAAGATAACACCATTTGTAAGCCACAGACTTGCACTTTTCCTCCATGCATTTCTCCAGCAGGGACCGTATCACTTAGAGAATGCCACTGCAAGGTTTCTTTTAAAGCATCTCCACAGAAAGGAAAATACATTATTTTAGTAAGTTATCCTAAAAACACTATTTTGACCAAGCTGAGCATGTCCCACAGTTGCAACGGATCTTATTGATCTCCACTTTTTCCAGACAGATAACATGCACCACAGACTTCACACACATAAAAGACTAGAGCTATGAAACCTTTGGAGCATGATCCAAAATTCATCTATCTCCCCTCTGAAAAACAAGCAAACAAAAAAGCAGTAGTTATTCCAATGCAATTAAGAAATATTTGCCTTTTTCAAACATAGTCTTATTCAGAAGCTAGAAGCTCACTGCAAAAGCTGTGGATGATAAGTAAGCTATAGCCTATATTTTATATCGGGTGGTAATAGATGAGCCTAGGCCTTTCTGGAATGAAAGATATCTGTTTAGGGATGAAGAGCTGAATTGTCTGTAACATTTTACGTTCTGATTTCTCCAGCTGCTGAGCAGGATTGTATAGTCAGTGTCTGAATTAGCTTTAAGACATCCTAAGAACAACCTTCCTTGAACATTTCCCCTTGATGATCATCCAGTATGCCACTTTGACACATCTGTTTGTGCATATCAGCAGCAAACAATCTTGCTTGCTAAATTAATAGAATTACATATATCTCAAACAATTTTTCACAATTTCTCATGTATACTATATCACAGTTCCTCATTTATGCTGTAATTTATATAAATGTTTTGTGATTCGCTTGGATTTCCGGCATGTATTTCAGATTGTAATGGCCAAAATAATGCAGACTGACAATCCCCAAAATAACTACGCATTTCAGAATTTGATTTTGGGGACTGTTTTAGACAAATATTTGCTTTCTACATAGTATTGCATTACTAAAGCTTGAGCACCAAAACATTTGCAGAAAGCAAACATGAAAATGACAAGTATAACTGAATCAAAATTGACCACTGATTTCAATCAAATGTGAAATGATGCTTTCTATTCATATTGCTCACACCACTTTAACAACGTAGCTGCACCTCTCCATAACTATGTCACAGCAAACATTAACATAGAGCAAGGCTGGTGTCTAAAAGATTGCTCCTAGGCATAATTTATACTCATTCATAATCTTTGGAACATATTTTTCTCTCTTTTTTATTTTTATTTATTTATTTATTTAGATAGCATAATGCCTTTCCCTACTTTCAAATTAAGTATTTTAACGACAACTAACCTATGATAGGTCATGGTAGGGCTTACCTTCAAAATATCTTCAAATATTGCATGCTCTTAATTGCTGATCACCCTCTAAAAGACTTATTACTGTATTAAACCTAAACCTAAAGATACTGGTATTACTCTGCAAAGTATACAGCTGGAGCAATTAATTTAGTCCTGTTCACAATGAAGAGAAACTAACACCTACAGCAGAGCTGTGGTGGATAATGCCAGAAGACATCATTTTTCTGGTTTGCTTTTGCTTCCACCTAAATGGGTTAGTGTTAAACCCATACACAGCTCTGTCTGTTGTCCCTCAGCTGCTGCTTCCTATGTAAAATACACTGAAAGGGGGCTGCCTTATTAGATGGTACTATATAGACAATGGAAAAGTAGTTTCTGTTTAGCTATTTGCCATTCCTTTGCGAATTTTATTTTTTATCTACCACCAAACAAGGACACATTAAATAATAGAACTTCGCTCACATGTAGTTATTTCTTACTGTCAGAGAGCATAGTAGCCCAATGCAAAGAGATGAAGAAGCTTCTTGTAAAGCCATATTAAGGCTTATCATTCATCAATCCAAGAGGTGATAGTTGCTCAAAGATTTTCTTTTCCCACAGGCTCCAGTTTAAGAAATGAAAACCTCACACACACTATCCACAGAACATGTTTCAAGCCTGACACAACAGCCAGGTAGAATTTGCAAAATTTGGGCCGTATTTGATATGCAACTTACTTATTACTTAAAAACTCCTTTAGTACAGGAAAACACCTACATACTCAGCATGCTTATATACTGCTCCTTTCTTTTGCTGACAATGCGTTACTCACTTGCATTTACTGCATTCTTCAGCACGGACACTGAACTAATGGTACTTACTCATCCCTTTGAATCAGACACAACTACTACACCAGATTCAAATTCTGTTCTTGTCTAAGCTCTGCTACTAAAGGATTCACAGCTCAGCCCTTCTCTATATTTTCTGCATATTTGCAACTAAGATTATATATGAACACTCTATGTTTACCAAGCACTATTCCTGACAGACTTTAAAACTACACGAGTTTAAGCAGTAGGATGTGTCAATAAACATTATCCACTGCATATACTTTTATCTTAGAGGAAAAAAAAAAAAAGGGGGGGGGGAATAAAATTCCTTATTAACTTCATGCCTATATTCCACATCAATGAATAAATCTGCTGGAGCCACAGGAGATCTTGCTCAAGTTTCTTTCATTCAGATTTACTGAAGATATCGTTATGTAGGCAAATGAAATTGATTCCCCTAAGAAACAAAAATAAATAATAAATAAATAATTATCAGAAATAAAGGCACTATTTTACAAAATTTACTATGACTTTTTGGTGTAAATAAATGGCTCTGCTCTACTACCTTAAAAACAGATGCACAATCTCTAACACATCTGAGGTTTCTGCAGTGTGGGATGTAACAGTAAAGGAGAAGGAAAAACGCTTTGTCTCTGCTGGCTGCTTCCTGTAAAGGAATGTTGAAGATTGTATTTTGTCTTTCTTATCCGTAGGAATATAAATGCTTGCAGAAGCAAAAAGTATTATCTAGCACAAACAGGCAAAATGCAAATTTTCTCTGCATCCTACCATGTTACTTTGCCTCAATCCTAAATACCATAAATCTTTTCTATTTCAATCCCAAGCTATCATGCTTTTTAAAGAAAATACCCCCAGTCCTGCCTGGAACACATTCATGGAATCTGACCCTGCTTTCCCCACGCCTGACCACCAGCACACAAAGTGATCGGTGATGCTCAGAGGTGATGGCTGGATAGGGAGAAGCCCAAGTTTGTGTCTAGTTGGGTTGGATTTGCATCTACTGTTTATAGTAGGAAGATTCTGGTGAAAAAGGTACTTGGACGACACTTCAGAAACTCACTCGCATCCCCTTCTGCTCCCAGGCAAGCTACCGGGTACATCCAACAGCTTGGGCACATTCGCTAGTCCCCTTTCTGTCAGCAGTGGAGGCAGACTTCAAGAGCTGGAGGTGCTAACAGACAGTTGGCAATTAATTTGAAACAGATCCTGTAAATCTGTTGTTTTAAAATTTGGTAGCTAATTTGTATTCAGAAGCTATAATATCCCTGATCACAGTATTATGACAGTTTCCTCTTAAAATCCCTGAAGCTTTAATTGAAAATAATCAGCGGTGGAAGTTGTTTTAACAGTCCACATTCGCTGACATAAACAAACATAAGACTTGAAAGCTGCGACTGCTTCTGTTTGCATCTGTGGCTCTTTCACCAAAAGGCATGTTGTTGATTCCATTTATTCCAAGTACAGAATAAATGAATGCTTAATTTGGAAGCCTATAAATAATGAGCATGCTCAATTACAGCAGCAGCATCTAAAAGTAGGCTTGAAATTTTGTTCCTGACTCACAAATGCTATTATTGAGTATTTCTATATGCTAAGCCCCAGATATACCCACTTGGAAGTTCATAAGTAAGAGCATTTCACCTGCTTCAGGACAGCCCCCCTATCTACTGCAGGCACTAATAGCTCCAAATAGCACAAAGGTTCTTTATGCAATATCCTCATTGCTGAAATAATCCCTCTTTGGTTCTCAGAGACAGCATTAAACACAAGGTGAATTTACTACTATAGGAAGTGCCGATTGAAGAATGATGCCTTTATAAAAGCTCTTATTACTCCAACCAGAACATGTGATCTGGGGGGTATCTGACAAATTCAAAACATTTAAAACAATCAATAATAGTGAGAGATGCCCAGGTTGTTACTGCTGTCCTGAGTGACAAGCACCTAGAGCAAAGTCCTTCCCCAAACTGCTTTCTCAGGCAAAGACAAATGGTTCTGGCAAACTGAGACGTGGAACAGGTGGGCAGTAGTAAAGATGAAATTCATGTCCCTTCCTCTTTGCAAGCTCTCTGGACTCATGGAATAACAGGATGCCACATACAGCAATCAAGAAGCCTTAACGTATAGGGCAGGATCAATCCGTACTTCTTTACTCATAATCTTTTCCCGCTTTCTACCAGCTTCACCTTTCTTCATTACAAAATTGTTCAAGTAAGATCTGACTCCTCAGATAGAGATTAACATGCCATCTGTTCATTTTCCTATATTCCAGTACCTACCAAAACACTTGGAAGTTGACCTAGCACTACGGAGCTTGACTGATGGTTTCTTCACCCAGCCCGGTGGCTGACAGGCCACCCACCGTAAGGAGATTTCCAGAAAGGGCGGGAGAGAGAAACGTGACTCCCGGTCAGCTGCTAAAGCACCAGCTACTCCAAATCCAATTGCAGCCTGGGAAGTTGTAAAAAGTAAGTTAGAGTCACTCGCCATGTTGAGGAGAGGATGGGCAGAGTTGACAGGATCACAGCAGAGCTCAGCACAACTCTCCTTTCATAGCACACACATCAGACAGCATTTCTTGAAAGCTGCAAATTCACAGATAGCTGATAAGTGCTTGGCTCTCCGAAATGTGTTTGTGCACACTGCGGCAAGAAATGTGGGACAGAAAGATCCTGTGCTCTAACAGGTCCTTTTCTTTGCCAGTGTAATTTTGACAACCCTATGTACAGTTTCTAAATGTAATCCACAAACACAGTTGCATTTAATCAGCTAGCAGTGTTTTTCCCCTCCTCTTGCCACATGCCTAGCCTTAGGCCAGCTATTGCAGACAGGGCAGCTGCCACGTTGGAGCCAGATCCCAGATTTTCTTTGCTTCCAGGAGATTGGTGATAGCATAAAAAAGAGGCATGGTTAGATTCTCCCCTTCCTTTCTCCCTCTCTGACCTCCCAGAAGCAGGTCAGACAGCATTTCTGCCAGACTTCATCATGCTTTGCCAGGACTGAATAGAGTTGAGGCCCCTTTGCTGGCTGCACTGCTTAATACTAAACACAAATCCCTCCGTTTCCTTTCCCTTATTCCTTGACCTCTATTTTCCCATCTTGTAATGAGGTGGCGAATACATACTTATGTGCACTAGAATGAGGTGGTAAATGAATATTTACTTGCATTCTTGGCTTTTAAATTTCTGTACCCTATTTTAACACAGAGATCACCAGTAGCTTGTATTTATTTTTAGGAAGGCTATACTAATCTTTCCCATTTCTTCTCTGCACACGCAACCACCTTCTGCTGCTCAGAATTCAAGTGCAGCCAAAAGACCCATAATACAGCAGATGCCAGATGGCACCCAGGCCTCCAACAAAAGAAATCAAGCTTCTTTAAAGACACAGAGTAACAGCTTCCCCTTTACTTTAGAAGGCACCATCATGGGAAGGTACCAGTGCAGGGGAGAGAGCTAAACAGCACAGAAGGTCTGGGATGCACCAGAGCGTTTCTGCAGACACAACTCTCACAGGATGCACAGGTTTCATACTCAAATTTGCATTTCCATCCTGCATGCCGAGGACCTCACAGGAAAAGCACTCCAGCAGTGGGGGCACAGGGCAGGTAGCACAACCCATTAGCCACAGGCTGGGGACAATTCAGAAATTCTTGAGAACTCTTCCCATCTTCCTCCCCAGTACAAAATCTAAGCAGAAAACCTGCAGAAAGAAGCTAGAACTTCTGGACTCTTAAACAAGAAAAAGGACATTTACTTTATAAAAAAACCTGCCCTTTCCCCTCTCCAAGTGATTACTTTCCATTTGGTTCAGATATATGGTAACACACCTGAAGTAAACCTGCATAGCTCAATTCTGTACCACGGACAGATCGAAGATCGTGTACCTTTCACTAACATTTAAATTTATACGTAACAGAAGAGAAAGCTGTACAGCAAGAACTCCAAGCCTTAATGCTTGAACAATACAAATACCTACAAGGGATTTCCTCTCCCTGAATTGCACAGCTTACATAGCCTTCCGCGAGCTAAAGAGCAGACATGAAAATCCCTCACTTCTCAGCAATCCTATCCCTGTTGGCTCAGCCTCTTTGCATTTCAAGATGTAGGAAAAAAAGACAAGCAAAAGTCAAATTTGTTTTCTGGGGAAGTTAGGAAGGCAGAAAGAGAAATAAAAGTGGGGAGAGATAAGAGCAAGGGGTTGAAAGAGGCCCTTCTTCTCCCAGGATTGCCTGAGGGTGGGCAGGCAGCAGGGAGGATGCACAGAGAGCGCGACTCAGAAAGTCAAAGGGAATGGCTGGTAATGAATGACGACCCTACAGAACTGAAGTAATCACAGTAGACAGGGCTGTCATATTTTATCTGTGTACAGACTTTTAATTTCAGAGGATCTCTGCCAGTCATGTTTTCTAAGACATTCCAAAACACCACTGCAGTGACCTTGGAGCTCGCTTACATGGGAAGCTCTCGCAAAGCACCTCCAAATAAACCCATGTATGTAAACTTTATGCAGTTTTGTGATCCACCATTGCCACAGCAGAAAGGGAAGCCCTGGGTAACAATAGCTACAGATTTTCAAACAGTCTTTCAATGAACATTTAATAGGATATTTGTATTCTCTAACATCAAATCTATAAAACTGCTTCAAATGTAAATCCTGGAAGGTAAGAATTCTACATCTCTGGATCTTCTAGCCAGAATACAGTGAAAACATTTTTAATCATCTGCATATGTCACTACTTATCTAAAAACTAATCTGAAAAATTTAAGGGCTTTTTTTTTTTTTTAAATCAGAATTTTACTGTGCTCTAGTCTTTATGTCTAAGGAAGAGTGCAAAACATCTTTAGTTTCACTAGATTTACAGTTTCCTTAGACTGAGTTCGCAATCCAGACCTCCCTTCTGCAGCTAGAACGAACTACTGATCCCTCAAACTATAGTTGAGGAAATTTGGGCTGAAGAGAGATTTGCAAAATTTTTATATAGTCTGACTATCCTGACACTCCAACTGGGAAGACACTTTGCAATCCTGGGAAAAAAAGTGAACATGCACACACTCCTAAAGGAAAAGTTTCACAGTAAGAAGATGTTTTTCTATGTGCATTCAGGATGCACAAGTAAATGAGACAGAAGTTGAAAAGTAATCTTGGCAATTTCTGCAAACTGGATACTGGATTCAGCAAGCCAAATGCAAAGCTTCATATTCTAGGAGCACTAAGACCAGCTACAGAATTCTCCTTCACTGCTTTTCCCTTCATCTTGCAAAGCACGTGAGCAGGGGAGACTTAGGCATCAGCATCAGAGAAAGCAAAGGAAAATTGTAATTCCAGGAGGAAATTGTATGATGCCACTCCGGCTATGAACTGAGTGCTCATAACTTTCATTGCCAACAGTCCATAAAACTTGCTGTCAAGTACTCAGTCTCCAGAAGGCAAAGAAAGTGTCAAGAAATGCTTTATGCTGTTGCTAATACACTACAAAAAAAAAAAAAAAAATACCGCTTGATAGCCAAATCTTGATAAGCGGAGAACAGGCTAGCATTCTCTGGAAAGAAATTTGTCTGAGACTGTAATGGCAATGTAAAGAAGGCATTTGATTTGTGTAAAAAAGCATAGATTGAAACAAGCTCCACAGACTAGGAGTTCTTACAATCAAGAGATACAGACAGATGGACAAAGTTGTTTCCAGCCAGCTCCCTGATGGAGATACTATGGGCAGTCAAAATCGGACAGACAGCAAAGGTCGTGTTTCCCACACTCTGCTCCAGCTGAGCTAGACTTGTCCCTTAGATAGATGTACTGGGTTGTAGCATTTTCCTTGCTGATCTATGATTCAAACAAGTACTGCCTCAGGGCAACTTTAGTTTGTGCTTGGGTGCCCACAAGCCCAAGAAACCACAAGGGCAGACAGAAATTGCTGCAGGACACCTGGGTGCTTTTCTTAAAACAATGCCCTTTTTTTTTTTTTTCTTCTTCTATATCTTTGAAGAGGGAGAACGTGCAGACCTGCACCACCTAGCCCTTCCCCTTGGCCCAAGTAAATTCTAGCTTCAGTGCGATGGAGAATAAGGAGAACATGTGTGAAAAGGAGAACATGTCCCTAAGCGAGTCAGCTAGGAGGGAGCACACCCACAGGGGTGCAGCACAATAAGGACAAAACTGCTGCGACTATTTCGGCAACATTTTAGTGGCATGCAAAAAAAATATGTAGAGACCAAACAGTTCTTTTAATGAAAAAAGAGCCTTAAAATGTGAAAGAAATAGAATGATCTGCCTGTATATAAAAAACTAATTTCTCACTAAAATCTGGTAAGAATCAAAACAAACAAAAAACCCAAATCTGAAAAACCTGAAAAATCTTAAGATAAAACATTTTTGAATGCTAAATTGAATTTGTGAAGCTCCACTGACCTAACCTGCTGTAATAAGCTGCTCAATAAATTTCATGAGAACATATTTTATGTACTGATAGTATCTCAAAGTATGAAAGGTTTTGCAGTTGTTCAGCAATCAGTTACCAGCTGGATTATGGTCCACTAATGCTGCTAAGTTTCTGAAAGACAGAAGGCAGCTTTTCAACCATTTGTTATTTTAATGATGAGGAATCTCACCATAAGCCTTGTTAAAACTTCATTTAATCCATTACAAAAGAAACAAAGACATTTAAAAGTGAACATAAAAAAAATCTCAATCCATCAGAGCAGAAATTATATGGTCTAGGGAAGCTTTGAAGGAGCATTCACAGAATAAAATGGCCCTGCTAATTAAAGGGCTGTATCTTTTCATATTTGACATTTAGGGACTATCTTCAACAGGGACTGAAGTGCTCAGCACGATGGCACTTGTAATGACAAAGAGAAACAGAGAGAACCTTTACAAACTTGCAGTAAAGTCACTCCATCCATTCCAAATATCAGCCAAATTCTGCAAGGGTGGTTTCACTGAGCTGTGTTCAGAAAGTGTCCCAGAGGAAGCAGACGGTACAACCTCCCTGTCCCCAGATCACGAGGAAATGCTCCCTCACTACTATCTGCACCTCTCTATCAGGTGCCCCTTATAGAGATCACATCGTTGGTTCAGCAGCAGTCCTCAGAGAAAACCCAGCTTCAGAAGTTTGACTGGGAAAAGATGTAAAAATCCATCTAAAATTTAATGTAGAATCCAGGGAACTGAGTGCCTGATTTTTCTATGCAATCTGAGACAGGCCCTCAACGAATGTGGAATAATCTGAATGTTTCCTCTGTGTGTGTGTGAATATTTCCTTTTAAACTGCTAAAATCCATCTCAAAAAGCAGTTAAGGTTAATTATAGCTGCCCAGCTTCCTTCCCCCAAAATTGCATTCTATATTGTTAAAGAATGCCGTCATTACAGCCTATTAAGTGAGTCCAAAGATGTCCACCTGCCCAGACTGCCTGCTGGGAACTGGAGAGAGATAAAAATGTGTTGCGCCTCTTTGCTCTTAACTGATATACAAATGTCAGACCAAACCCCTGCTCTTTCAGCTGATGGGAAGAAAAATGGTCGAAACTAATTTTCATTTAAATTTCTTAATGCACTATACCAGCTGTTTGTCATATCCTGACACACTGTCATGTTGTTTTACAGCGTGATGTATTGTAACATGATATGATGTGAACATATTTCATTCAGAGAAATGCACTAATGCCTTTAGACTCTTGAGGAGCAGACAGGTAGTTACATTATTTCTTAGCACTTGATCTAGATTTATTGGAACAGGTAGAAACACAGCATAAACCACCTGTGTTCTTTTCAGGCTATTCTGGAAAGCATCACCCCATTCACTTTCCACAGCTATAATACAGAGGTTTCTGAAACTTCTCCTGAATTAGACACTCCAGTAAAAACAACCATGTGTGGCTAGAGTGAAAGCACCTACCCACACCTGCAAGCAGCAAGTTCATATACATCCCACTGAATGTAAAAAGCATTTGACCCAGCCATATATTGTATGAATTTTTTGCAAGATAAGCCGCCCAAACAGTTTCTACTTAAAAGGATCAAGAATAAACTCTCCTGAAGACTCTGTAAAGTTTCCAAATCTTATCCTTGTGTTCCAGGAAGGAAGGTTTTACTTGCACAAGTTCATTTATACATATGCAGGAGAAGGTGTTACTCATATATATGATGGTAGCAGTATATTACACTTCAGAAGTAGATATGTTTACATTTAAGAAATTTCCTACATGCCAAGTTTATTTAAAACATTCTTCTGTGCAGCAAAACACAGAGAAATATTTAGTTACAATATGCTTGTTTTAACAAACTGTTTTGGAGAAAAACAGGTTTACAGATCTATTCGGAACCCCCATCTTCATTAAATGTGGCCATACATGATCGACCAATGTAAATGCCTCAGGTGAGAGCTGGTCATTCAGTCCACATTGTCCCCCACTGTAAGCAAAGCTAACAACTACAGGTATTTGCAAAGAGCAACTGCCAAAACCAAGTGTTTGTCCACAATGGTTTGCAAAACTGTTTCCCGCGATCCTCGGCTGTGGTAATATCTCTGTGGACTGGAACCCAGCCAAGAAAAGGGGCCCATATTTTCCCAGTAATTCCCAAATAACTCCTTGAACTGGAGGTGAAACTTTACAATTGATTTAACACAATCCATATCCTCACTAAGATGAGCTGTCGTACCTCTCTTGCAGCCATCAGTAACAGTGTCTACGCTCTCATTGCACTAGGGTTAACAGTGAGTTGGGTCAGCTTGCTACTCTGACAAAAGTGTTCTTTTTGCAGGGCCCATTTTCAGGTAGACCAATGGACAGATAAAACCCATTGTGAGACTGCACAAATGCTAATCTGATAGAAAAAGTGAGTGGAAATACATGGTTGGCAGCATGGAAAAGAAGAACTGCTCTTTAATCATTATCTTCCACAGAAACTGAAACACATAAGCACAGGACCGAAACCAGATAGGTTCTATCCCCAGGTATTTCCAGGAGAAAATACATGCATTGTGTGCTTATTTTTCAGATTTAAAGAGTGCTTTGTGAATGATAGTTCGAATTTCAATCAATTACTGCTATAGCCTTCCATATTTTCTTTGATTTCAGTAACTGGACTCATCTCTCCTTGTGTGCCGCTAAACTGAAAGCTGACAACTATTGAAAGAGTGCTCTTCTACTCTTGCCAAAAGTAATACTTGAGATTCACAAACAGGATTTCTAAAATACCTACCGAGGTTTGACTATAAGCTGAAGAAAGCAGCAGTATGAACAACATTCTTCAACTTGTGCAGCCCACAACAGTGCTGCCCACTTAATCCACAAAGGATATTGCCTCTCATCTAATTGTATAACTACATTGGTTATGCATGCACCAGAGGATCTTTGGATCTTTAACATTCATGTTTTCACTGAAGTAGACAATGATTTTCAGATAGTTATCAAACGATTTGCTTCAATGAACACCAATCTCCAGCCCCACTAATAGCAAACATTTACGAAGGTGGTCAATGAATGCAAAGCTTCTTGAGGTGCCACATAAAGCCCCCCATCAATCTCCTAGCCCTAATCCCCTTTTACAGTGTAATCCAAAGTAAGTGGATTAATTGTGCTGATTGATATGATGCAATATAACTCCGTAGCTTGTGAATATTTTCAAGCAAAGCTACAAGAGACACTCCCCATTACTAAGGAGCCCCCATTAAATCAGCACATCCTGCTGGGCACCAGATTCAGGAGGACATGCTAGAGGAGAACCTTTCTGAATTAGATGTATGCAAAAGTAAAAGTCAGGAAGTAGCTCTGCAAGAAGGCTCAGCTTCACACTCAAGATTCACACTATTGTCAAGGGGAAAATGGAAAGTCTTCACCAAAATAACCATTTTAACTTTCATTCACACAAATAATGCTAGAGGCAGGCTCTGAAGGCAGCAAAGTAATGTCAGGCCCAAAGTCAATCTTCTAGCTTACTCTCTATGCACTAGCATTCATTCAGCTATACATCTGCCATATGATTATTGAGCTATAAGGAGTCAAGCTGTATGTTCTGATCCTTCAGACTTACGTCTGTAGTGGGGCTGTCTGAAAGGGACGACACAGCAGAATTGGAGAAGTTAGCTACGCTGCCGAGATACAAAAAGAAGAATAACTGTGCTCTGACACATCTGTCCCTTCCAATCCAGAAAGGCAGATTTCTCTGGCTGAGTGCACTTGATAGAGTTGCCAGCCTCACCTACCATGCAGACTACTTCGTTTGGTGACATATTCTCGCCATCACCTGCAGAAATGCCCTGATTCCCCAACAGCAGTTGCAGAATTTGACTGTAGCTGACAGTAGACTGCAACATCCAATAGAGTTGTGTGGAGTGCCTGAATGCCTAAGGACTTCTGTCATGTGTCAGTGCCATCTATGTTATGGGATCCATTAGGAGTGCAATGATCTAAAGAAAGGTCAGCTGTCATAACTAATGCCAGAAGTGTCACCTTCACTTAAAACCATTTTGCAGCAAACTCCCTAGCTAACTAGATGGTGCTGATATCCTTGTCTTAAGGCCAATGACACATCACTAGGATGGCACACATGTAAAGATGTATGCTGTTGCCTTGCAAGAGCTAAGCCTTTTGCAGATGAGTCTTAAAGTCCAACAGCAGTGTCACCATCCCTGCTACTTCTTTTATGAAGTACTTGAAGGTCTTTGGACTGCACATAAACTGGGAGCCAACAGAGCTGTGCAGCTGAAATGGTAAAGCATCACAGAAAAAAATTACAAGTTTCTAGGTAAAAGATAGCATAAAGCCTATTTCTCTAGGTTCCCTTGTTAAATTTCCTATAAGGGACAATAGTTCTGCCCACAATCAGGAGAGAGAAACAGGATCCAATATCACAATAAATTAAATCAGAAATAACTGCAAAAGTTAGCTGAGTTACAGCGTGGAAAACCAGAATAGAGACAAGGCAGAAACATCATGGTGGAATTACTGTTCCAATGGATGAACTTGTATGCTTAAGGTAATCCAAATTAGCCTGGAGCTTGCTGCTTTGAAACTATGGCTCCAGTGAAAGCTGTTCTGAGGCTTGGAAAGCATTAACACAGAGTTGATTCATCTTCAGTTGACAGTCAAGGTGTTAACGGCAACACACAACTACAGTGTTAAATGTGAAGGGTTAAATTCCAGCTATCATTGCAAAAAATGTAACTAATCTCAGCAAGACTGATATGACTTAGGTGGCAACTATCACACTACTACATGGGGTAACTGTCACTCTATTAACTACTATGCATTTTAAAAATACAATTAATCTTTCATAGTTACTATGTAATTCAAAAATAACAGAATTTTAAAAAAAATAACCAAATTCTCCTCAGTAGAGGCAAGGTTACTGCTTGAACCTGGTTCCTGTTTTATTTGGATTATTCAGATAGCAAGATGTGCATAATAATTAGCATTGGTCCTCTATTTGAGTAACAGTGAAATAAAGACTTAAATAAGCTACTTTACCACAATAACATCTGTTAAATGGTCAAGGAATGCCAGTCCTTTGAACTAACTCTGTAAATTATGAAATTAAATTCAAAACATAGGTGCCTCATCAGAACAGATTATGTCTGCATCAAACTGCGCTCTATACTTTGTACTAGTGACTGAATACAGTTTAATCTTGTCACAACAGCCTTATTATAGTGCATTCCAGACAGGTGATCTTGGCACACATCTGAGAGAGAAAGAGATGGCATTAACTATGATCATCCCAAATTTCTGGCTGAATAACACCAGAACCCAGAATTTCTTCCCAGGGTCATTGAAGTGGGAAGGAAATGTGTATTTTATCAGCAATAACACATAAGAGGGAAAAAGGAACTTAAGGGAGAAAAAGTTGGCTCTCAGACACGGGGAAGACAAACTGCACAAAAAAATGAAGCTCTGGGTGGAACAAGGGTACAGAAAGAGCAGTTGGACCCACAGAATAGCCTGGCTATACCAAGACGAGAGCAAAAGAAATTCCAAACTATTTTATCATAAAGAAAATATCTATTTCTAAATATAAGCCTCCATCAGGTTTTACCAAACAATCCCACCTCACCTATAGCAAAACCTGTGATCTGGGCAGCCATCCACAGCACCTTGGGAGGCTGGAATTGTACTCAAACCTATGCAATTGAAAAGGATAATGGGATGTTCCAGCAAAATTCAAAAGCCTAACAAAACTGGACTGCTTCTTCCTACTAAGCTTAGTGACAGAAGTCTGACTGATTTGAGCCAGAGCTTAAGTCTAAGCAAAGAAATATAACAAAGTCTCTCAAACCTGAAGAAAATAAACAGAGGTGAAAACCTTTTGTTTCTCAGTTTCTAGCAGTTTCCCTTCACAGTAGTGAAAATAAAAAAAAAAAAAATAAGGGGGGGGAAACAGTGTACTTTTATGTGGTCACTTCTGTTCATGAATTAACTCATTCAGAATCAACATCTCACAGACATACAGCTCTTACTCATCAAAAAATTATAGTGCAGTAGCTTAGAAGTGACTTGATGAGTTTGGCCACTGAAAATACTTTTCATATTTCATAAAAGAGAACAAAAAGCATTTTACTGAAATTTAGGGTTTCATTATATCTGTATAAGAGCATTTCAAAGAAATTTAAATAGAAATTGGCAATTCTTACTGAATTCTGTAATGTTTTTTCAAAAGGAAAATTCCGTGGAAGAAATCAATATTTCTGAAGGCAGATCATTAAGGACTTGAAAGCATACACTTCTATTCATAAATGATCTGGAAAAGGAAATGAATCACAAAAAGACAAAGTCGGCAGGTGATACAAAATCATTCAGAATAATCAAATCCAAAGCAGACCATGAATTATTGCAAAAGGAATTTCTAATACTAGGCAGTTAGATGATAAAATGGTAGATGAAGCATCAATAAAGAGAAGTAAAGCACGCTGGAAATAATGTGTAGATACATGCATTCTGATAGGCTCAGCATTAGGTTCTGCCATTCAGACACGGAAGGCTGAAGTCATTGGTTAGTTCTCTACAAAATCAGCTAGATTCAGTCAAAACAGCTAGGAGAATATCAGAAATTATTAGGACTGGTTTAGGAAAAAAAGAAAAAAAAAGAAAAACACACAGAAGCCATAGTTAATGCTTTTGCATAAAACCAAGGCAGATTGACTCCGCAAACCTGCTTACACTACAAGTATGCCGTCTGAAAAAGACAATAGTAAAATTAGGAAACATACTCAGAAAGGCAAAATGGTAACTGGAAATATGGAACTACTTCCACGTGAAAAGAAAACCCACTCTTCGGCTTGGAAAAAAAATGAAGGCAGATAGCATATCAAATCATGACAGGTGGAGGAGGGGATCAGAGCCTGTGTTTCACCTTTTTCCACAGTACAAGAATGCTAGGATACCCAACTAACTCATCATACAGAAGATTTAGAAAATGAGAGGAAGAGCAGCTTCCTCTCAGGGAATGATGCCATTGTGCAGCGCATCCATAGGATCTGGGTGAAGCAAAAGAGGAAAAATGATTCCAAAGAGATTTATGTGCCTTTGCGTAGGAGAAGTCTAATAGGACTAAACACCAACTATGCAAATACCTAAGCCTGGGTAGCCAAAAAAGGGAGAACGGGCATCGCTTTACACATGTCCCACTCTATACATTCTCTTCCTAAGCAAACACCTTTGTTGTTATTATTCGCTTTAACGATGGAGAGAGATTCTAGGACAACAAGGACTTTTTCCCATCTAGGTACAGCCAGGCTCACAGAATGAGAGAAATCTTTAAGTCTGCACAACATGAGAAGTGGAAATCTGTTAGTGGCCTTGCAATTCAAAGGCATGAGGAAGTTTGTTCTGAGTTGAATGGGAGGTGCTGGTGCTTGGTGCCTCTGAAGTAAAACCACTATTTCTCCATCGCCTCCAAAATGGGGACTTTTCCTAGGAGAGAGTGAGAGAGGAGAATAGTTTGTCTTTTCCACACTTTAGAGACAACCATTCTAATACTTTCGAGGTTACTGGAAGTGGAAAACCAAATTTCATTCTTGATTGATTTTTTCAGTAGATGGAAATGCTCATTTAATTGTTTTTTAGTATTTGACCTTTCTATTTCATCTGGTTAGTCTTCATGATGATGAAACAACATTCACGATATTCACACAGGGTAACTGTTGGAGGCTAAAGCGTGAATGCTGATTTTTCTACAATGCTCTGCTGCTGTGGACACCTCCGGAATGAAATCAGAGAGAAAAAAAGCATTAGTTTTTGATGCTTCTAAATTACGTTTCCTTGTAGCCTATGATTAGTCAGTGTTGGGGGGAAGCATCTGTACACACGTGGGAACAGGAAAACTACAGAAATCCATCTGTTGAAATACAGCAGGAGGAAAAACCTCCTCCCCAAAATAATAATTTTCTTGACAAATGTTACTAAGTCTTTCAAGTCATACAAACATTATCAACTCTTCCAATGGTGTGACAGTTTCACAAACATTCTCATGGATCAGAATGCAAAGGGCAGAACACTTTCATTGACAGTAACAGAGCTACAGCCAGGTCCTACTCACTGGCTGAATTCTTTTGGTACTTTTTGTCTGACCTGATTATTGGTTCCATGTTTGTGGCTAAATATCCTGTCTGTTTTCACATATTGTGACTTCCCAAGTCATTCTAGACACCTTTTAAAATGAATGTGCCCTATTTTGAACCCAGAAAGATTTCAATCTGAAAATGGCAAACATTTTGCTTTACATAAATATATTCCACTCCATATAACAGACCAATTGACAGGAATCATGTACGGAAAGAGAGACTGCATCTAGAAAAACAAAGCTGCAAGTGATAGCAATTTAGCTGCACCAATCAATTCACTGTTAGTAGATGGTTGTGCAGTGCTGAGAAGAGCTGTCATCCAAGCAGGATGCTGCACTTGCATATGTCCCTGAAACAACCTTGATGGTCTCCAGGTCCAAAGATTTCCTGAAGAGCTATACCGTTTGGAGACCTGGCTTTAAACCTGTTTGGGCAATGGACTGCTTTTCAGCTTGGAAAGAAAAAGGCAACCACTGACCTTTCCAGTCTGATGCAGGTTGAGACAGTTTCCTTCTTAGGCACCTGATAGCTTTTTTTTTTGTACCCTAGGGTGGTAGAATTTTGAACCTAAAGATCCACTGGTAACCTAAATTTTGAGCCTAAAAATCTGCTGGAAATCAATTTGACGTGTTAGGAAAGAATCCTTTTTGCTGGCTCTGCTATAGACAAAAACAAAGAGGTTACAGTAATTGGCACTTCCACTACACCTTTCTGTAAAAGGTCAAAAACATCACTCTTCAGAGCTGGCCTGCAGAGCCGGCTTGCTGGACTCCTGGCTGCACAAATATTCATTCCTATTTCACAGTTAAGGAAAGGGGAGGAGAAAGAAAAAAAAAAAAAAAAAAAAAAAAAAAAAAAAAAAAAAAAAGGTTTCTCGTTGAAGGAGTCATTGAGCAGGGAACAGATCCCTGGAGCCCTATGGGCCATACTCTGCTTTAATGATTAGATAATACTTTCTCCCTATGCAAGAAGGGGGCAGTAAGAAGAGAAGAGGCCCAGAGAGTAAGGCTGAGTATATGTACTCATCTCTATAACCGTAGGTCTTGCAGCATTCCTTTTTCTAAAATGATTGAACACTTTCCTTTCACTACAGATATTCTAAATCCTTCTAATGTTTCTTCTTTCTCCACTCACTTTCTCCACTCCTTATAATATTTACTGTGTCTGATGAGTTATGAAGGAAAAAAAAGAAAGGGAGAGACAGAGTTCCTTAGGGATCATCATGCTCAATGATCCCTTCAAACCATCACAAACCCAATTTAGAAAGCCCCATAGGCTCTCATTAAATGTTTGTCATAAGTATTCATCTTTATAAATTTACCCATGACCATGCTCTTCTGCATTTTAGCCAGACAGAATGCTAGTGGGGCAACGAGCAACTGCTATGATTTTATTAGCACCCACATTTAAGTTCCTTTTGATCACTAACGCCCTCTGTTCATGTAGAGCCACCATATGCTAATGTGACTCTTAAGGTTAAAATTTCCTGCTTCCTTTTTTCTCTCCTATTTAGCTAACCATTTCTTTTTGAAGATCATACGCAATGGGAGAATAATTATGTGTTGCAGGAGTTTGGCAGAATGGAATCAGGCAGCCTAGGGAGAAATTCCCTTTTAAAATAACAAAAAGAAATCTCACCAGCGCAGACCAGTGCAAAGCAGGTATTACATACCTTGACTTTTCTTGTACCCTTCAACACCAAGTCCCCAGATAGACTTACTTTAACTAAGAATGAGCAGCAAAACAGATTTAGTGATGTATTTGCCCTGCCTGCAGATACCATGACTTAAATCTTAGTGTTGCTGTATTTACAGGACTCCCTCGTACATAGACCACTGCCAACTCAGAGCCCCAGGGCATTTCTTCTTGTACTGAAGGGAACATCTAGCAGAGCCTACAGCTGTGCTACCTGACAAGACTACCTAACTGCTTGTATTGGATGAAGTCCTTTGTGCTGTCCCCTCACCTGCAACAGACAGGAAAAGCATCTGAAATAAATGTTTCCCTTCCTCAAGAAATTAACTATATTGCTGAGTACTAACTATGTACTAAGTGTTCAGATGGTATAAGGTTCTCGGGTGGCCACCAACCTCTGGAGCTATTCTTACAGGAATAGTTTCTGCTGCAGTAGAATGGATCAGGACAAAGTGACAACACTGTGGGTGTAGAATCACAGAGTTCAGCATAGGAAAAAAAATAAAAATAAAAATAAAAAAGAGGTTTCAGTCCTCCACTACAGAAATCTGACATCTTTCATAATGAGCCATTCATCCTTTGGCCAGTGTCACCCAAATTCTGCAGAGGCACAAGAATCTCAGATATTAAGTTCCTCCAAATTTTGTGAAAATAGGTAGATGGGTACCAAAAAGTTTCAAATGAGTGCAAATTAGGCTGCGAGAGCACAGCAGCATTGTGTTAAGCACTAGGGAAGGCTTGGCAGAGAAAAGAGGCAGGCATCTGTGTTGCAGCCCTCAGGCACCCTGCAGCTCAGGGCACCTCAGGTATTTTGTACATATTCCTACTACATCAGAAATTAAACAAGAAGAGGTGGGAGATATGTTTTAGTTGTATCTACTGTACTAGAAAAAAAAATGCTTATAGAGTTTCTACATACAAAAAAAATTCCTCCTGCATTCTGACACTTTTCTCTGCCTTATTTTCTCCTATATCCACCTCTCTCTCCAGTGCACTTATCTGATCAATCCTGAACTGTCAGTCTGGTGGACAAAATACTGTCTTCAGGGTTCTTTCCTATCATAAGGCATCAGAGGCTCATATATACAGAAACTACTGATAGAAGCCATGTGTTTTAAAAGCAATCCTCTCACACACACCATCAAAAGCTCCAGATATTAAAATGCCCCAAAAAACATAGCAGACTGGAAATCAACTTTCATACATTTGACTCATCTGTTGATTTTAATTGAATGGCCTGTATCTTCAGGCAATTTCATTATTTTCCCAAGAGCAGGAAATGTGAATGAAAGACAAACCTCGTTACCATCTGAACATGATAAATCAATAATTTACAATAAAATTTAAGTTAATTTGTTTCCAGTAAATCTCACAAATATGTTTGGCTCTAGTAACACACACTACAGCACCAACCAGCTACGAGTTATTATATTTTTCTGGATTATCTTCATTAGTTTAGATACAACGCTTCTAATTTTACACAGAACTAGAGGAATCCTCACCTGTATGCAGTCTCAAGATCATGTGGAGGTAGGAGCAAACAGCATCCAACTTCCTCTGCCTTCACAGCTACTCTAGAGTGACAGTGCAAACATTTGAAAGAGCGCTGCTCTTATTTTCTGTTCTGTTTAGGGTCATCGATTCTTCTTCAACCACAGAATTGATTTCTGCAAGTTCATGTTACACAATTTATCCCACTGAATTCTGCAACCACTGAATGTAAAAGTACATTCCTCTTTTAAATAAGACTGCTAACCTTTCTAGCACAGCACTGGAAAAAGCTGAATATGGCCATGTTTCTCTGAATGCACTGAAAGCAAAGGATGAAACAAATGCTTATTATTTATTCTAGTTCAACTTCTGTCAACAGGAAACAGCAGCAACTGTGGTACTCTGCTAATGAAGTGCTTAAGTTACTCAATTCCTCCAACTGCAAGAGAGAAGGTGTTTGTATAGATCCCTGCTATGCTACAGGAGAAAAACTATTCCTTACCTCAATGAAGCATAAAACACAAAAATTTCAGAATAGAACTCTGTGTTCTGCAGAAAGAACAAATATAGCATTGCTGGAGCATGGATAAGAAAAACAGATCAGAGAAGGAAAAAAAAAAAAAATCAAGCACCCCCCCCAGATATAAGAGAAGTGCTCCCCACTGGAATTCCATCAAGGTTAGGGACACAAGCTTACAACAACCATATTGATTCTAATAAGAACAAGACCCTCAAAAGGCTCTCTCTTAAAAGACAAGCACCTCAAGAGAAAAAGAAGGGAATAACTAGAACAACAACAACAACAAAAAAAAAGGCTCAGTAGTTGGGTAGTACACAAGCCCAGCTTTCAATAAATACATTGTGGATGTGTGTAGACAACCTAGGAGACTGGATCACTGAGTACTTAAAAATGCAGCCTCAAGATTTGTAAATATTGGCAGATCTTAAAGTAATGGATCCAAAAATTCTTCTCCCAGAATATCTCCACACCAGCACATCTGTCAGCCCAGCACATCTTGGATGTGTAGGATTCTTCGTACATTCGCAGTAGAGTTATTCTGCCCAAGTGCAATGCTCATTTCATAGAATTTCAAGATTCCCAGAAATCTGAGACATCTAGAAGCCCAGCACACCTCTGCCTAAAACAGACGGGCAGAAGATTACTGCTTAGGCGGTCCTGTACCGCCAAAATCACTGCATCAGCAGGTCTGAAGCCCACTCCTGGGAAAGAGCTGGTCCCTTTAGAGTTTGATTATTCATACAGCACCCACACATTTTCTAAGAGGATGCTTAAATCTATGCAAGGGGAACTCCTACAAGCTCAGATCTGCCCAAACTGTGGTAGAGGCAGCAGGAGACAGAGCTGGTACTCCACTATGGTGCCTCATGAAAGCCGAAGGAGGGTACTGACATACGTGAAGCAAAGTCTTCTCTTCACATACTAAGATCTGTGCAAAGGGACTGAAAAAGTTATAGAAGAAAAAAAGAAAACTCGGTTCCAAAAGAAGAAGCTTCCACAAAATTAATGCATCTTCAAAGAAATCTTCTGGAAAAAGAAGTAACTGTGTTCTAACCAGCTCCTTTCTGAACAAAAGCTCTCACCACCATTCAGGAGCACTCTGGTAAGACAAGATGGCCACCTCTAGTCTTCGGCCATGAGGGAAATGACAGAGCGTATGCTCTGTCTAAAAAAAATGCACTATGCTCTTACTAAAAAAATCTCCAACCCCTCCAGGTGTGCTCCCATTGCTATGGCTCAGCCATAAGACAGAGGTTACTTCTTCTGGAAAGAAAAATCATTCTCACTTGACCATTTCAGCCTCAACTGCTTTGCACAGGGCAGGGGAGGCACTGACTGATAATGGAGATGTCTTGTCACAGAAACATGTCCAAATACCCTGATTCACACCAGGCAGCCTTCACTGCACGGCTGTATTAACTTCACTGAAGTTCTGCCTAAGCTCCTCACCTAACTTACACTCTCCTTTAAGTGAGAAGTTTCCACAGGTTAATCAGCTCCGTAAGAATACTTCTTTTGCTGACTTGGAGAACTCACTACCTTAGTGAAAGAAAACAAAATAAATTAAATTAAAGGTCAGAGAAAGTTGTGGCTAACTTAGAAAACTTCTTCAAATACAGCTGAGCATTTGCAAAACCTTAATAAGAAACAATCACCTTGCTATTTTGACAGCTCAGTTTAGCGAGTGAAACACTGACTACCCTGTAGCTCAGTAATGTAGACAGCAAAAGCTACATGATGAGATCCTGCTTTTGGTGATTCAGCACAAGAGGCTCGGGAAAGCTCACAGCTTGCAGAACAGCAGGGAAACCATCCCCTGTTCAGCTTCTAAAAGTCACAGAAGCAGCACGCAGTAGATTCCCTCTTCAATTCCTTCAAGTGAAAGTGGTCAAAAAAGTTAAGTTAAATATGCAAAAGATCATGATGAAGAGTATTCTGCAGGGAAGGCCATTGATCTTTCATAGCAGAGAGCAAGTATTTATCATTATGCAGAAGAAAGCAATGAACTCTCAGAACTAAAATCAAATACAATCAATCATTGTTCAATGATGAGAAGAGCAAAAGACATCAGATGTTACATTCACATTAGATATCAGATACTAGATTTGTCAGATGTTGGACAAAAATACTGAAGAAAAATTCTGTTGCTTTTACCAGCTGGAAGCTAAGTAAAAGTGGAAAAGATTTTTTTTTTTCCAAGGAAAAGACAAGAATATTTGTCAAAAAACACTACATAGCAAGAACCATTGAACAGTATTTTTCTACTTGGATTTCCTCTTCCTTTACCAAGAGACCATAACACACAGAGTGGCCCAAAGGACAACGGGTTCTTGTTTCTTTTTAGCTACTATATCAATTTAGACAGTTGAATTCCAACTTCCCAGTAATTTGCCACTTGAGAAGTTTCCCACTTTTTTAGATTTAATATTGAGAGAGTCTTCATTCCAACTGCAGCACATTGAATACCCCCATCAAGTAAAATCAAACCAACCGACCTCATATCATTTTCCCAAACATTTGTGATGTTTTCATCATGCTATCCCCAATAGGATTTTTACTGCAAGATTCATAACAACTGACTGAAATCTCTGGCAGTGGAGCAGTGATTACATGGCAATTACTCTACAAATATTATCCATAAATGCTCCGTATTACAGGAAGCACTTCACTTATGCTGTGGCTGAGAAACTCTGGCAATATCAAATAATTTTCCCCACTGACAGCTATATCTGCTGTTTAGCAGAAAACAGCTTTCCGAACAGAAAGTAGGAGCACTTGACTAAACTGCAGTAGAGGCTGTTCTAATCACCGTAAATCAAGCACACCTTTTTTTTTCTTTCCCCGCCGCCCCCCGCTTCCAAAACTTTTCTCCAAGGACCTGTGGGCAAAGTGAATTACTGAAGAAGTCAGTTCAGGGATGATAGCAGCAACACGACCGTTTAAATTTCTGGGATCTATGTTCAGGTGTATACTGAGTGATACAAAGTTTAGTATAATATAGGAATGTAAAACCATTTGACAAGCTATGCCTATCGAAGCATTAGTGTTGCTACGATCTGTTTTGGAGAATCGAGTTCAAACCACAGTGCAGATCAGCAAAAAGAATCATGTTTGGGATACTGTGCAGGAGACAGACCTGGCAAACCACACTGCCATCCCCTAGGCATTGAGGGCTTAGTCAGACCTTTCTTTTCTATTGCAGTGCAAACTTAAACTGAAGCTTTAAGAAACAGACTTAACAGTTTAAAACCCATACCCACATCAAATACTACCAAGAGTTCATCATCAACTCAGGCTTTTAAAGACACATCCTACCTTCAGTTTTACTCGCAGAGACAAAATCTGCTGAATCTTACAAAGCTGGATTTGAACAAGAGACTTCCAGAGAAGTCAGCATGGACCAAATTCAGCATGGACCTTATTGAGTTGATCCAAAACAGCATGCCCTACTATCTCCTTAAATACCCAGAACATCTCCCATTGATTGAAATAGCCTTCTCAACACACCCTCTGAGCCTTAAAACGCCCTGGTAACATTTCACTTGTTTTTTTTCATTTTGTTTTGTTTTTACAATTGCAGGTGTAGCTCTCACAAGGATTCCATGTGCCTTAGATATTTGCTTGCATTAGGAGAGCTATCAAAGTCATAGTTTAAAGTTATGGTAATTCTATGCAAATTGTATTAATAAAGAAACTGATCTGTTTGCCTCTAATAAGATCTTGGAAAATTGGCTGTTTTATTGCTGCTTGTCATATTACGGTAACACTGGTGAAGAAGATTTAAGGAGCCAAATATGTATCTGTGGCTATGTAGCCTAGTACAGCAAATTTGCGTGTTAGTGTCAGCATGGCTTAGTAGCAGCCCTTCCAAAACTAACTTCATTTAATTTGAAAGAATAGAGCCACTTGGCATTCATTTTATGACACCAGTCTTCCTTCCCACTTGCAAAGAGTCTTCTGTTTATTGTCAGTTTATTAGATTAAAAAAGAGAGTCACGCAAAGAATTTTGTGATTATGCATGGGGAGGGGGCTCTAAATCTGCATCTTCAAACTTTAATGGTAAGAGTTACTTTCTGCAACAAGAAGCCAAACAACTCAGGAAAACACTAAATATATGCTTGAGGTGTAATCCCTTTCAGTATGGCAATTAAGCTGTTTAAGTGATTTGTTCAATGGGGGTGGACATCCAATTAGAATACAAAAACCTGGGGAGTTGTGATTTTCAGTTAAAAATAAAATCAACAACAAGGGATTTTTCCTTCTATGCCTCACATAAAAATACAAATTTATTAGGTCTCGTTTAAAGTTATTGAAGACTATCAAAAGAACATTATTCCAGCATTGATTCAAAACCATGGGGTGCACTATCAGCATAATTAAAATGAAACTATCTTGAGCTATTTTCCTATCTTACTTCCATATTATTGTCTAATTGTACAGAATGTCTGTTTGTTGCAGAGACAAAGTAATTAAGCACAGCACGTTGCAACAACGGGGATCATAAAGCCAGAGCTGACTACATTACCAACACAGATACCAGCACAGGAAAACATTAAAAAAGGGATCGTAATTGTAATTGAAAATAATTGGATGATCCAGTTCATTTGGCTGACAGTCATTTGCACCCTTCAGTGCTCTTAAACCCTGAATGCTCCTGGTTCACCTGTACTTTTAAAATGCATGCTTTCAAGGCAAACTCTGGAGCAGCATTAGAGACCTGTTTGCATTATCCATGGCAGAAGACCTGCGCATTGATTTCAGTGTGACTATCCAGTCCACCAATATTTAAGTTGCTACCTACAAAAAAGAACAGGTCAGACTGAAAGCATGGAGAGAGAAGAAAAAAAAAGAGCAGCTTTTGATAAGACCCAGTCCAGCATCTCTTGAAATCAATGCAGGGATTTCCTTTCTCATTAGCAGATGTGGAGCGCAATCCCTCCTAGAGGGGTTCAGAAAGTTCCTCACCTATTCCAAAGTGGGAACATGCTGAAGTCTGTTTGGGAAGCAGTTATGAGAGCTTCAATAAGAAGCTTACACCTGTCTCTCCAAAGCACCTCAGCAATCTCCATCTCTCAGAAAATTGTAGCTTCATAACTCGCTAATTTTGTACACCATGACTCAGCAAAATCAAAACTCACTTCTCAGCAAAATCCAAAGTTTCAAGTCAGCAATATGGAAATAGCCATGTCACGACTTCTAGAATTGCTGAGTCGTACAGAGTAGCTTCAGCCTCTTAAAGAGCCTGTCACTTGCTAATCATCATTCCCCAAAACCTACAGCTGGACACACTGGGGGTCACGCTTGTTTGCTTCAAACCCTTGAAAAGAACTCTAGCACTCTCAAATTGCCACCACCAGCGGAACCACAACAAACGTGCAAGTAGAATACAAATTTAAGTACAAGAATTGGAAACAAAGGAGATTTTAAAGGACCATGCAAGCCTCTTTTGCAATGCAAGTAATTGTTTCCATAGTAGACATTTTTGCTCAAAACGTAACAAAAAGCCATCAAGACAAGTGCTGATGTGAAATAATTACTCTGGGATATCATCATGTCAGGGTGTATGAGGGGAAAAGGTAAGAGAGAAGGGGAAAAAGAGAAGTTAAAATTTCAAATCAAGTTGTCTTTACAGCCTGGATTTATGCTTCATATGGCCTGCAAAAGAGTTGTTAGAGGACATTTTTTAAGATTAAAGTGACAACTTGAGGTTCACAGCTCTTATGGGCCGTTGAGGGATGACGTTCAGAAATCCAACCTCACACAACTTGTTTCAACAGCACCGGCACGTCTGCTACTGAAAGATGCTCCTACTCCTGCTCACAGACCTTGCTCTCTCAACGACACTGTCTGCTAGAGCGTGTATTGCAGAACTGGGTGCACATGAGGGAACATTAGTGTGGGCTCTTGACTAATTAAGTCATGGCCGCTGACCTTTCCAAAGTCAGCTTATCAATCTGCAGCATTCTTAAAATTGCAAGGACTGTTTATTGCTAAATAATTCAGGTAGTCTCCTAAATAAATTGTCTTCACAGTTTTATAAAAAGAGCTCTCTCCCATGGACAGTTTTAACACCCCTCTGGGATCCCTTCAAATCAGCAGCCTTCTACAGTCATGCAAAGGTTAAAACAAGGTTAAGTCAGAGCATTTACATTCAATGAGTTAATTCAATACCAATCTCATTGAGATGTCCTCACCTGAAATTATGCATCAGCCTTAAAGAGTGGCAGCCTTGCCTAATTAGCGCAGAAGCAGTCTGGGACTGGTAAGCTCCTTTCTTTAAATCTGAGCTCCAACAAACCTCTCTCAGGCCTTGCCTACCTTGAAAGGAGTTAGAGTTGTCCCTTTCAGTGAGGTAGCATGAACTCCCTTCTGTAATAGGCAGGACAAGCACTTCCTAGTCTGCTCCAACAGTCCTGAAGCCAAAACTGAACTGCTGGGAGCACAGCTGCTCAGACGTTGCATCAGCTGGCACAGAAAGGAGCTATAAAGCTCTTCATCAGGCATTTTAATGTGTTCTATAAATTTTACTAGGGGATAAGGAGGGTTATAGAGTGTAGGGCAGGAAAGACTTTGGGGCCAGAGAGACACCGTGAGCCTGGATCAGGGCAGGAGGGACGATCCAAACAGAGAGTGAGGCCAGTGAGGCAGCTCCAGATCACAACAGAGATGGAAGAAGGAAAGCCACCATTCACCAGGGTGGTGAGGGCCCCCACCAGCTACCTGAGCCCAACCACGTCAATGAGTGACATCCCAGCTCTCCTTAAAGGACTGAAGAGCACCTTGCCAGGATGCCATAATCACAGCAGCATGCCTGGAAGCAACACAAGTCCTGTGACATCCCCAGGGGGAAGGAGCATAGTTCATTGCAATGGCTTAGCTTCAAGTGCTAGGTGAGCCAATTCCTTTTTGTCACTCTCCAGGCATTAAGAGATATTTACTATTGACCTTCAGGTTCAGCAAACTCCCAACCACTCAATCAGAGTCAAAGCACCAAGAGCAGGACATCAAGGTCAGCAAAGCACCAAGGTCAGGGTTTACATTCTCTCCAAGCTGTAAACTCGGTGAGACCTTGGATAAGTCGCACATGCTTCTCTCATATGTCACAAGCTGTACTGCTGCGCAAGTTCTAATTCAGAAAGGAAAGGCAGAAAACCAAAAAAAAATGAAGGTTGAATTTGGCAGCTTCCTGAGAGATCACTTATTCAGACATCCTGAAGACTGGCAGAGTACTGCTATCCTTTGCTGTTCTTCATTTCCTCAGAAATAGTGTTTCAGCTACCACAGACAAAGAACATTTCTGCTCCCAACTCTGTACCTCTAAGCCATGAGCTCAGGCCACCTGTGAGGTGCCACCCCAAAGCTGGGGGAGCGAGACACCTGCTTCGAATTAGATTATGCTAAACAGCATCTCTACACAGATAACACACCCAAAAACCCATAGAAGGGTGAGGCATTTCTTTGGTCTATCGGCAAAGAGAACATTTGCTTTACTCAAGCACTTGAGTGTTCTGAAGTTTAAGAAATGTGACTAATTTTAAAGCCTCACCTATTTATTTAATTTAAAAAAATGCCTTTGAGAGTCTCTAATTTTTTGTGGGAAACCCAGTCAGATATTGCCTCGCATTTTTTTTGTCACCACTGCTGCTACTTTATCAATGTAAATTCTATTGAGCTTTAAACAGATGATACATCCCTAGGCTTTGGCTATATTATCCATCAGACAAAATGCAGTTTATTTTTCAATTATTTCTTACATCCAATCCATTTTTTTTCAGTGCTGGGAAGGAAGATATAAAGTACTCCTTCACTTTAACCTTTTTTTTTTTTTTTTTTTTTGAGATGGAATTTAAAAAATATTTTTAAACAAAATAACTTCATTTTTTGTTATAAAAAAATACATTTACTGTAATCCTCATTTTTCCTTTCACTTAAGCCAGGGCAGTCACAATATATGGCACAGTCAAACTTTTTTTACATTATATGAATACATAAAAATATCTCATTTCATGTGCTCTGCATAACTGGAGTCATTGCATGGGATCCTGAGACAGGTAGGAACCACCTGTGTCTCCCTTTCCATCTTTCTGCTACCATGGAATTGTTTCGTATCATACATTTTTCAGTATCTTGCCTGGTCTATCTTTAAATGTGCCAACACTGAAATACTGGCATGTTTGCAGGGAGACCATTTCATAATACAACATATCTCACTGTCAGAATTTTGGCTGATATTTAAACCATGTTTTTGTTTACTTTCATGACATTAGCTCCCTTTGTACCTGTAAATAATTATTTCTCTTGAAAACTAGTATCTTATAAGTACTTGGAATACCTTCTACACTGACCCCTACCACTTAATCATTGTGCCACATTACAGATACTGCATTGCACAATTTTAGTCTTTCTAAGCAAGTACTTCTTATTTGGACTCATAACTAATTTGTCACTCTCCTGTAAGCTCTTTACCAAGAATATGTTAACCAGTAGGGATGGAGAGGGCTGAAATTAGCCACATGCTCCATCTAAGAGTGCTTTATGGGCGAGTACAGTAAAACTCAAAGTTGTGAGAATTGAGAATAAAGGAAGTTCTAAAGAGCCTATTTTAAATAAAATTGTGTGTGTGTTGATTCTGACTTTGCATCTAAATTTCTTGGAGATTTATAAGTTTAGACAACCCTTTAAGTAAGAAAGTTTTACCACGTTTAATATTGAGACTCTGGTTAAATCCAGCATTCTGGGGTGGTTGAATCTGTCAAAGACCAAAAATCTGCTTTCTGCACTTAAATCCTGCTTCAAATCAGCACTCAGATCAAATCTGGCATGAGATGCGCACTGCAAATATCTTTATCTCCCAACAAGATTTTTTACTTGGTGTAAATTAATATTCCTTGTTCCAGTGAGAGAGAAGTGCTCAAGGTACTCAAGCAATAGAAAATTCAGTTTTCTGTTCTGAATCAAACACTCCTGGGACTTGGACCCAGATGTGAAACAAGCACCAGAACTATCTGCATTCTTCGCTATTTTGGAGCAAGTCTGGGTACACAACGAGAAAGTGCAAGCTAACATAAAGTGCATAAAGACTAAACATAAAATACTAGTATCAGCACCTACAGGACAGAGACTGCTGCTCATAGTTGGCTGCACTTGGAATTGTGCTAGTACTGGCATGGAAAGAGAATACTCTTAAAAGTTAATATACGGCAACTTTGAAGAGCCAGTTGTGCTATTATCTCCCAAGAGCTGCTGGAATTAACACAACGTTCTTGCTGAAAGCCTTCCTGAGGGCCTTTTTCTGATAGTTTCAAACACCACAGGTCCTGACTGTTTCCTTAGGAAGAAGGTTGCAATTAGTAAAAACCTCCCCAAATCCTACATTTGCTTACTGTTCACGTTCATCTGACCAAGGTGCAGAAACACTAACACATGCCATCAGTGACTAATTGCCAAAAACAGGAGATAAAATGAATACTTAAGAACAAACTGTAATTTAAACACCATTTGCAGAAGGCACTGTCAAATACTTTCAAATAATAAAACGATTTCTGGATAGTAACGATTAGGTTTTGATTACATTTTCCCCACTGTGATCCCCCCATAAAAATTTCTAATATAAACAGCTAAGAATTTAAACACCTCTACCCTGACTCTTTTATCTTGCATGGGAAAAATGAGTGGGTTCCCCCCTCTCAAAAACAAAGGATACTTTTTGCTTTCTTTAGTCTTTTTCACACTCTTGACTTCAATTCAAGTAATAACTCAAGCAATCGCAGCTACTTTAGCTATATTATCTCACTCATGTCCCCTCCTGTTAGCACCAGGCAGTGAAAAGAAACATCACGTTACATAATACTACACGGTCTTGCTGAATGTAATGCATGTTGTCAGAGCACTGGAGTGCTAGGCTTTAAAGGGAACTAGTTACATTTGTGAATGTAGCTTGTGAGGAGCATGCCTTAAGATGCATGACTTCATCCTTCAGTAGCCCCTAAGAAAACCGATTCTTCATTGTCTGTATGAAACATTTATTGTGGAGACCTTCATTCTTCTCATCTTACCTATTCTCTTTTGCTCTGACCAAATCAAATACTGCTTTTCCTGTTCTCAACCAGCCCATCATCTTTTCATAAGAAATGAAAGCAAGCTCCTCTCTCTCTCCACAGGATTTCTTTCACTCCAGTAAGACCACATTAGGAAAAAAGTACGTTCAAAAAGGCTTCTGTCAAGTCTCACCACTTCCTAATTTGAGGCTGATCACTTATGGAAAGAGATGTTTAATTCATGGTAAATGAGGCATGGTGAAGCCACGGGACAGAGAGATTTTAAAAAGCTGGAGACCACTCTAAGCTAACCAACACCTGCAACATATAGTCTGCGATGGTAAGATTCAAATAACATTTGGCTAGGTGCACCAGGAAAGAAAAAAAAAATAGAAAGGTCTTTAAATGGTAAGCTTAATTGTGTATTTGTGGATATTGTTAAAGTCACATGCCAAATACATAAGCTACTATTGTAAATTTTCATACATCACTTTTGAAATATTATGAGATACCACTTTGCAGACCAAACATGTTCTGCTCCTCAAGTGCAAACCCAGTGAAATCTTCTGGCCATGAAGAGAGGCTAGTAACAGTGAGAAGCAATAATACCACATACCTTTTTACTTCACTAGAAGGTATGGCATCCTTTGGTCTGAGATAATTCCAAGTTTATAGCGCACACTCAGACTCCTCATTTTGACACCAATCCTCTGCTCCATCCAACTAGTTGTTCACACCTTGTGTTGATCTGCAAATTTGTAAAGCAGAAATGGAAAAGGAGATTAAATAACAGCTCAGTCCTGAAATTGCTTCAAGCTGGAAGAACATTCTAGAGAGAGAATGATGAATGATTACTTTCTATACTCTTCTCCCTTTCCAACTGTAGGAAGGGGAGCAAATCTATATCTGTAGTGTCATCCCAAAAGTTTTTTCATTGTCAAAAGGAATTAGATACATGTAAGAGCTTCAGGAGCTATCTCCTGTTCAATAGGTTTTCAACCAGGTGAGTACTTTTGTACTGTAATCATCAGCCCATAGCAATGCCAACCTATCTTGTACAGACAATGCTCTGAGATCAAGATAACAATTGTGGGTGAAGATAATATAAGACCAGCTCATATAGTTGGGAGTAGAACACATATTCCTAGGCACAAAGACCTAAGACAAAAAGCAATTAGTCTCACTAGAGATATTGATCAAACCCAAAGAAAAAGGTAGTTGGGTAGCTGAGGAAGAGGGGCATGATGTTACTAAAAGATGTCTCCCAAGGAAAGGGAACAAGAAGTGATTTATCATTCACTAAATTGGAGAGATTAGCAGAGTGAAGGAGAGAAGCAGCCATGACTGACAGATATCCAGCTCCCTCACTATTAGCTCCTTTGTCTTTTATACAAATGCCTCATTCTGACACTTCACAAGATTCACCCTCTTGGTGACAACTTCTAAAAAGACTATTCCTTTAAAGAAAAAAAAAAAAAAAAAAAAGACAGAAAATAGAAATAGCTATACACTAACATTCCAATTAATGATACTATACTGACTGGTATCTATTCCCAACATACATAATCATAATTTTAAATTAAATAGCTCTTGTATCACCGATGAAGTTGACATGAACTGAAATGCTACATTTTTAGGTCTTTAGTACTTTCACTTCAGAGCCCAGTAGCTAAGACCCAACATTACCTGGTAACGTCATCAGCTTCAGCAGGATTATGCTAAAGGCTGAGCTTTCTAATATCACACCCCATCACCACATTCGCTACAAATATGGGGTTGTTAGTGACTAGATGATACTGTGGTGATCCCTGTTTTGCTTGTTTGCACTTCTGTGCAAATACGTGAGACAGGTATCTGCAAGTCTTTTTTATATTGAGGGCTAGTCAAGGAAGCCCTCATATTACAGTAAATCCACACAATAATGTGAATTTGAAATAGCGAACATCATCTCTAACAAAAAGTCCAAATTAAGCTATCTAGTTGCATGCACCTCACTACATACATATACAAAATCGTCCATCATTGCCTCAGTGAGATTCATCTATAAACATCACAGCATAATACACTTTCCAATAGAGCAAGTCACCTTGAAAGCTTTTTTTTTTTTTTTTTTTAATCATAGAATAAAACATTATTTACATTAGTCTGCATCTCAGCAGTAATGTTAAGAGTAGGTAGGATGGTAGGATTTTTTAAGAGAATGGATAATTCTGGATGCTCAGTAGGAGTCCCTGAAAGAGGCAAATGATTTTTACGAGGTGCAATTCCCTACTCTAAGTTGAGCCTGCTAAGGAAGGCAACCCGGGTCACCCATCACCTTTCAAAAACCTAGCTTTTCATCACCAGTGTGCATTTCCATAAAGGGAGGAAAAACTATAGCATAAAGAATATGCAAATAATGTCAATAAGTTTGGTCCTAGGATTTGTTTTTGAAGTCAGAAAACTATTACTGGCAGTCTCTTTGCAGGAGCTGTAAAAGATGATAATTTTCCCTTGTAATGGTCCTAACATAAAGCGTGCATCAAAAACTGCACACTCTTCATATCCATCCAGCTGTGTTGAGCAATAAACATGATAATTATGCAGATAAGGCTTAAATAAATTCCTATACCTAAGGGCAGCTGAATGCTTTTTTAAGCAAAACAGTAATTAACCCTCCATGGGGCTGAATGAGCAGAGACCTTTGCTCCTTCCCAAGGTGGGACTTGCATCTTGGCACCTTGTGGGCATCTATCTGTCACTGATGTGAACGGGTTAGCATACTTCAGAGAAAACAAGTCCAGGGCTCTTCCTTGTGAGATTCCAAGAAAGGTCACGAACAACAAGATCTACCAGTTTCTAGACCTTGACACTAGAACTTAAAGTTTGTTTCAGACAAATGTCAAAGGAATTATAGGTAAAGGGAAAAAAAGGACATGAGCCACAAGTAAAATTGCCAGCTGAAAAACAAAGAGGAGGTATAGGCTTGGCAGTGGAAGAGAAGCCTTGCAGTAAACTAAGAAGCCCAAGGGCTCAGAAGTATGAAGAAACTACTGCAGTTTAATGAGTTCTCACACGTGGGTTGGTCCGGAGTAACTGCTCATATATGCATGTGCTCTTAGTTCACGACAAAGATGAAAATGTGTTTATCTTAACCTCTTCCATTAGGCTGAGGCTGATGTGTTTTACCTTGGGTTTGTGACAAGCCAAGCACATATATGAACTGTTAGAAGCTCATGACCCAGGCTGACAGCAGCTCTGCTCTGATAGGATAAGCAGGACCAGCACTATTCCTATGTTGCCAGGATCCCTATTGCAATACCTGTATAGCTCTCCTTGCCATCATTTCTATTTCAGTTATAAATCTATTGCTACAAACTATATCTGTACAATAGGAAAATTCTCCATGTTATTTTTACAAATGGAGCATAGAACTGAAGAATTTCACCAAGTTAGATTGTCCCATTGCAGATAGAGTAATAAAACCTACATGCGTTTACCTGTGCTTTTTATTTCTTCATTCTTGGCCAACCTTTGGGCTGAGAGTGAACACCAAAATGAAAACAAGGTAATTTCAGTCCATATAGTTACCACTTTAATGACAAAATAAGAAACACAGGAAACATCATACTGGTTTATTTGGACCTTACATGTGACCCAGTACCTGTCAGTCACTGCTACAGATGTGCGGAGAAAAGGTTCAAGTCTAAAATGAACATTACCCTGGGAGGAGCGAGAAATGTCAGAAATTTCTGCATTGTCATGCTTACTACTGAGCACATTTTCATTCCATGTTTCCCAAAGGCTTTTGGAAATCACCCAAACTTTTTATGACCCCACCCTCCATATCATACAGCCACAAACTCCATATTTCAGTTACATACTCTGTAGAAAAAGTGCTTCTCCTAAGTTTTTAATCTGCTGTGTCATGCAGGTGGAAGCATCCAATGTTCCTCAATTCCCTTATTGTGAAAACTAGTGAGTAATCATCCTTTAGCATTTCCAGCCCTCTTACGGTATTATTGGTCTCTACTGGAGCCATTTTGCAGAGCTGCCTCACCACAACTTTGCCTGGACAACAGAGAGGTTGTGCCAACAAATTGATGGATGGTAGAAGCTCTAAGCTGAAACTGTCCTTAAATCATCAGGAACATGTAGTCACAGCTCACATTTAGTCCTGTGGCAGGGGCAAGAATTGATCTCAGCTTTGTACAAAA